>JAWPHD010012956.1:0-57500 GCA_037043455.1 Cyrtodaria siliqua
AACATCGGCAAATTGAAAATCTGAAGAAATAATATAATGGTTCTGCTTCCGAATAAACACAAATAAGAAGTACTTATTGGAGTATATACTATTAGACATACACTTTTATATATTAAAGAAAAATGCATGAAATCAGTGAAATATAAAAACAAATAATTTGCCCAATCTGAACTAAAAAGACCCAGTATCATCACATTTAATGAAATTACTTGTTTTATATTTCAATACATACATTTACCCGTGTTTAAAAAAGTATATTAAACCCGAATTACCGTAATATATTTATTTTAAATGAACAGAATTGTTGTTATCGGTTATCGACACATACGTTAGTTCGCGATGACCCAGATAGTGGAATGGAATACACAGTAATCCGGAAACAGTGGATTTGTCGTTCATCGACATAAATCCTTTTATTTAAGTGGGATTGATAATTTTCATAAACAATATTGGCAACCCTGCTTATTGTGTGTGTGGCTGCCCTGTTTTTGGTTTATTAATGAGTGTGTAAATCGTACACTACACCAATTGTTCTTTTTCTAATATGCGGCCATTTTCTCAGGTGGTATCAGATGTAAATTGCAAACTTTAGCATGTGTCGTGTTCATTGATGAACATTAATTACGTAGTAATTGAGATGGCTAATTTTCGGATATTATTGATCGTAAATGTGCAGTAGTAAATGTTCGATGGTTTTGATTTAATAGAGATTTATTCACTCAAATTATGAACATGTTTAATAAAATCGATGGCGGCAATACTTTATTACAGATCGGCCAAGTTTTTAACTCCGTTGATATTTTCAGCACATTTGTTTATAGTTTATATAATTATACTTTATATTATTAATTATTTTCTTTGTGGCGTCCTAAATTTATGTCAAGGTCTGTTGCTCGTGGGAAAATCAACACGTCATGGCGAAAACAGGGCGGAGTTTGGAGCGGAACTATGCCATCATTAAATCGTTAACTTTGTATCAGGGGTATATTTTATATTTATTTACCAATAACCTGGCCATTATTTATAATCTACGAACAACTGTCGGTAAGTTGACTAGTCAGTCACTCAATAGTAAAGGTGAAGGTCATCTGTAGCAGTCTCGCTTCTTTGTTCAGCCAACAACTCTTTGGTTGATGTATAATAAGATCGTGAAGACAGAGTATTCAGTTTGATTGTTAACAACAAGGGAAACAAACCAGGCTGTGGTAGTTTTATTCAGTTGACCTAAGTTCTACCATTCATCCTCTTTGGGTATATAAATATTGTCATATATGCTATTCATATATAAGTTATCTCCCTTGTCCGTAATTACTACATTTGCATTGCGTGAAAGGGTTTCTTTGTCAAATGAGTTTCATCTTACTTTGTCGACTGACAGACAACAAGAGAAGTTAATTTAAGTGGTTAAAGAGAGGTTTGAATATATAAGTATTTGTTTTTACTGTATTAAGCAGGAAATGTACATGCTTTTGTTATTAACTTGATTGAAATATTTTAAAGGGACACCCAGCAATATTGAAGTGTCCATTTCACGCATCCGAGTCCAGTTCCGTGGGATTAAATGAAAAGTGAAGTTTTTATTGGTTTTTCTCATGCCATAGTACGTTTCGGATATTCTTAGGGTGATATTGATTCTAATCAACCATTAGTTATAAGACAAATGCAATTTGCTTAACATTATTTATAATAATTATAGTAATATCTACCCTTAATAATGTAAATGCTATGTGTTGACCTCTTGGCGTTTGGAATGTAAATGCGAGGTGTTTATATTTAAGCGGTTAATTTCAGTAATACAAGATGCCTAAGCGACAATCGGGAAGACCGTCAAAGAGCCCGTATGCGAGTAAAGGACAATCTAAGCCACAGGGAAAAGGGGAACCTGCCGGGAAGAAGGCCACAGCCACGTGCCAGGGGTGCATTTGTGCATAGAAAAAGAAGAAGAAGAATCTTTCGTTGTTAACTTTACTTTAAATTATTAATTTACATCGATTGGGAAACCTGTTCTTGCAACTTTAATTAGCTTAATTGGTATTGTATGTAAAGTTCCATTTCTTACAGTTATACAAGTTAAATATAAATCACAAAACGACATTTCAAACATTGCGAATGTCAGTTGTATCCAAAATATTTGGTGTAGAATTTGGGAATATATCCCCAGAACTGGTTGATACATTGACAATGGATTTATAAGTGGCGATCCATTTTCCAAGACCTTGGAAGAATTTAGATGCTTTTCATATGGTTTATTTCATGGCTATTCCATTGGTTCGATGAGTATTATTTATCCTGTCATTGTTAAACAAGGCATATCAAATGGCACCGGTATCTATTTAATTTGGGTGCGTGTGGGTGGGTGTAGTGCAAAAGTCCCTCCGCCTTTTGACCGATATGACGTAATGAATGTATTATTCCAGATGGGATTGTCCCTACACTATATATAGCCTGAGTTCTGTGCATGGTCACTAAACTATAATAAGCACTTCTATGCTATGTCCTACTTGAAATAAAACTGTTCTATGCATGACCCAAATTTAAATTTTAATAAAACACTTATCACATCAATTATATATATAACACCTTCAACCTCCTTTTAACAACTATTTAACAAGGCATTTATAAACCAAGTAAGGTGTTCTTGCAGGCACAAAATAGAAATATTTGTCAACACTAGCCAGATGTTCAGGTCATGTGGTGGGGTGCATGTGCCGGTTGAGGGTGTTTCTTAAAATACGCGTGATTGAATGTGCGTGGAGTGTGTTGTGAGTAACTTATTTCGACACTCCAGTTTTAGGGTTTAGTCTGACTGGCTTAAGCCGTTTATATTGTGGCTATAGAGTTTGGATACTCCAAATTTGTATGTTATATATATACCTTGTCATCAGTGGCTTTGGAACCGATGTATATACTTTGTAAAATGTGCCTGTAGCTGGCGGGAAAGCTGCTTTAAATGAGGTTTTAAATGGCAATCAGTCGGTCAAAATCAATCGCAATTACGTCTCCTTTATTTATATGAAGATGAAATAGTTTTGCATTCAACCTTCAACACGTGAGTCAGTTTACTTGACAAGGATACATATTCCTAGTTTATTGTCAAAGGAGCATAATAGAATGTATTTGTAAATTTGGAAATGCTTTTCTCCTAGTCTTCTTGAATAAATAATTATTTACATAGGTGGTCATTCAAAAGCTAAAGTTAATTGTAACATTGAATTTAATTAATGGGTTGCAGAGGTGTCTGCCTGTGGTTGGATGCCATTATGAAACAGAATGAACATTGAAAAAGATTTTCATTGAAACCCATTCTTTTTTTTCTTTTTTTTTTCGTTTCTACCGATTATATATTTACTTCTATGCATGGTGATGTGCATCTTAAATTCACTTCAATGACTTGGTGCCAAGTGTTGTAGACATTAAAGCTGTGGTTATCTCTTGAGGACCACCCACATATATTGGTATTGCATGTGGGAGGCAATGACTGGTCAAGTACCCTCAGATGAATTAAGGAGAAGTATTATTAAAACACTACATGACATAAACGACTTGATTCCTGAAGTTAAGATTGTTTGGTCACAGATTCTACCGCGCTTATATTATAGAAAGGAAAAGTCCCATAAAGCTTTGGACAAAGTCATGATTAGGGTAAATAGTCAAGTTGAAACAGAGGTTCTTCGAATGAATGGTGGTGGATATATTAGATACCCCGAAATTGTTGAGTCCGTTACTGGCCTATTCAGAGATGGGGACCCTGTACATTTGTCACATCAAGGCAATGATTTGTTTCGGTACAGAATGGCACAAGGACTGCAACGTTTTTTTAAGTACAGATGCCAGAATTTCGCCTTTAGTTTCTTAAAACGGCCCATGGCTTCAAATTATTGTTGATGTGCAGTCACTTTTTTGGCATATATGTATAACCTCTATATAAGGTTATCTGCTTATCCTTCATCAATTTTAAACTTTTAAGTTAACCCCTTATGGGTTACTATGTGGTTGGCAATATAGTGCTTTACCCAGTTTGGGTCATAACCCATGTTTTTGTTGAAAATCAACACTTTTGGGTTACTGTTAATGTTATAAATGACCATATTTGGGTCATTTGTTGAATGTTGTCGACCATATTTGGGTCATATGTTGAATGTTGTTGTTGGCGAGACAAATCTCGTCGATTGTGAAGTGCGTCAGTCATACCTCCATTTGAGGACTTGTTACTTTTTACTGCTGTGCTCTGCTTCCCCCATTTTAATGGCGGTGCCTCTCGTGGTGCCTCTGTCACCACTTGTGGCATGTGGCAGTATGTCGCGGTCACAGCAGTGTGTAGTAATTATTTTACGAGAACATTTGAAGGAAAGCAACTAAATGTTAAATATCTGGCTTTGTGAACATCTGGTCCCAGGGTTCATTGAGTACAGTTTTCATTCACTTCAAAACTTGGTCGGAGACCATTTTTCCAATTGTTATAAATATCGTGACTGCACATTTGTTATGCACATTATGTTTCTTGTTATATTATGCTGAAGCCATGGCCCTGTTATTCAAATAAATCTAAACTAAGTTCAGTATTGAGTCTCTTTCATAACCCATCTTTAATAATGGGATTTGTCGTTCATCGACATAAATCCTTTTATTTAAGTGGGATTGATAATTTTCATAAACAATTTTGGCAACCCTGCTTATTGTGTGTTTGGCTGCCCTGTTTTTGGTTTATTAATGAGTGTGTAAATCGTACGCTACACCAATTATTCTTTTTCTAATTTGCGGCCATTTTCTGCAGGTGGCATCAGATGTAAATTGCAAACTTTAGCATGTGTTGTGTTCATTTATGAAAAATACCCTCCCTCCCATACCCTCATTTTATTACCTATGCATATTATTGTTCTGTTTTGCTTTGCCAGTTTTATATACATTTCAGTTACATTACTCGAGAAATGACGGTTTGGGCACAGCGTATCCTAATACAGACGTGTAATTCCTAAGAATATTAATCCTACTTTCGTGGCTTCAGTGGTGGATATTCTACGGAGTTGGCAGTATGTCGCGGTCACAGCAGTGTGTAGTAATTATTTTACGAGAACATGAAACAGTGACCCAATATTTCCTAATGTTTCTTTAACTTGTTCTGATACACGGGACCGCCAGACTTATGTCCCTAGCCGACGGACACATCTAGGGTAAGTATCTTGTCTAAGTACAGATTGAAGTAACCCAGTGGCGCCAGCGAGTCTCGAACCCGTGATCTTCTGATTCAGATTTGAACGGGCTATACACTTGGCCATAGCACTAGCCATCTACACGTTCATGATTAGTGTATAAAGTGTCTACTATATGGATCATCGACGTTTTAGAATATTAAAGGGAATGGTGCACGATATTAACACACTTTAACATTATTTACATACGTATATACTTTAAGGCATTATTTATTCTTTTTAATTATATTTATCATGTAATTATATAGCCGCACCAAACGAACGCCACGCTTTTAATTCATTTATCATTTTTAATTCTGCATGCAGTTTTCAATTATTCGGTTCTAAAGTTCGTCAAGTTCATTGCCTTTGTTCATTGTCATAGAGACATATCATAATAAAGCATGCACTTAGCTTTTAATATATTCTTCTTTAGGGTCATACACCAAAACAAACAAAGCGGTTTAATTAGAGACTGTGATGTTATAGTCGTTTTAACCACACTACACCTTGTAACAAGAATTCATTAAATGTTGAAGTTCCTCTTTGAAAAACTGAGCCAGTTAGTACTGTATTTAACGTAAAGAGTTTACAAAATTGTGCATCCTAAGTTTGCTCACATGCTTGAGCCAAACGCGTACTACGTAGCCATGTACCATTCGATAACAGCAGCATATTGTACATACAATATATAGCGGAAATTCCCGTGTTGCATTTCTTTTGCGTTTCGGTATACATGCAGGTTTCTCGAGCAAGTCCTAATGTTGTAGTGACAATATGCGAAAAAGTCGCTTAGTTAAGGAGTTAGCTGGGACTAGTTAGAAAATGGGCTTATTATATATCAAATGAAAGGTAATTATGTGTACTAAACGATCACACCAAAATTACTTGCACAAAGTGGTACACTTTTTTTAAAATGGCGCCTGAACACTACAACCCATGAATAACAAATTTCAGCAAAATATTAGCTACCGACTAAAATTTTAAGTTTCAGAGAAATGATAGCTCATTTTTCGTTAACAAATGTATATAAACATCTTCCTACGTATTTAAAATAACTGTGTATGCTGTATTTCATGTTTAACTAAAACATATTTCTTAAATATAAGGAATAATACTATACTTAAAAATATCGATTTTTTTTTTAAAATAGGACAATTATATTTTGTTTAATACACGTTCACGTGAAATTAATTAATCAATTCATTTTAGTTTAATAAGAAATGTAATAAAATATGTAAGAACAGATTTACTACAAAATAAATAATATAAAACGCATAAACTTTCTCAAATTATGACAAAACTTTTCCTACTCCGATTTCTATATTTTAATGCCTAAACATGTATGCTACTAATCATATGAAAGTCTTTTGTTGTTGCTTTAAAGTTACTGTTATATTATGCAATATATTGATACTATACATGATTTCAAATATCCCACACACATTTTAAAATATGTATGGTTATCAAAAATGATTTTAAACTGTATATAAAGGGAGATAATTAATCGATGGCGTTGTACTAATCGTATTAGTTTCTTAATGAATATATAAATTATTCACTTTTTAATTAGCTTTATTCATTATTCTGTACAATACATACATGAACAACTCAGATTTTAATGTTGGAAAGATACTTTACTACTCTTTTTTTGCTGCGATCAAGACGGTTGTGTAATTATATAAGTTTAAGAATGTACTATGCACAGCCGATCACTTGCGATGTTCACAACTCGCACTTTTTCACCGCAGTTCAAAGTACTAATTGATTGTGTATTGTTCTTGCCTTATACCTGCATGTAAAATAGTTAAAAAAGTATGTCCATTACCAAGTGTGGATTCTTCTTCACTAGTGAGAATCCATTTCACTTGCGAAGACAAATATAGTTTTTGGAAGGTTGCTTTTCTTTGATATAGTTTTTTGAAGGTTGCTTTTCTTCGACAGGATACAGTCTACCACCGAAAATTAGGTATATGACTTTGGCTCAAAGAAGCTAATCAATCTTCTGAATTAATTCCGTTTCTTGCCTGTTATAGCAAACAGTAGATGACAAGAATACATTTTACTCGTTATGAAGTGTGTGCTTTTAAAAGAAAGATGGTGACGACAGTACCTCTATTTTAATTCCAAGAAATAAGGAACAGTCAAGTAAAATGTCGCATGAAAATAAGCTATACATGTATTAATAACTACAATTACCTTTTAAAAGTCTACTACAAGACCAGTCTCACCAAGATACTTTTCGCTTTAGTAATTAATTTTGGAATTACATGTAATATCAAGTACTTCACATGAGTTTTCCTGAGGTCTATGCCTTGACAAAACATGAACAACACTGCAGTTATTGATATGACATCTGATCAAAATATATATTGTTGGCCTTTTTCCAGTTCTTGAGCCTAATACGATTGCATTGAAAGCTTCCATCATATATCTATACAAGTCCAACCGATATGTTCACACTATACACGTCTATCAAATATTGTCTGGCAAAGACAAACATATTCAGACGATGGACCAGCAATTGATGCAGTTGCACAGCAAGTGAACTCAGGTCTAAGTCGACAGAACTCCATTCACGTTGTGTTTGACTAGCAGATAGGAAGGGTATAAGTTGACGCTAGGCTAATATATTTGCTTACATACTCTAATGTATATGCTTCTTCTACAGTTGAGAGTATGTTGGCTGGAAAGAGTAGCACAGAAGTGTTCTTGGGCTAACACCAACATATGAAGCGCTAATGACGGTGCTTCTTGTGTCGTTATTTTGTTTATTTGTTTTTTGACACGTTTTGACAGATTAGAGAAACACCTTATAATGGTTCAGATAAAGCATCCATTGATTCAGCAGATGACGCCACGCAATTGAAATTGCCATATCAGGTAATATCGCCAGGAAATCTCAGAACTTGGTGCTTACGTTTTTTTAAAGTCGGCAACATTCAAGTTCTGATTTATGTTTCTGGAAACAGTTGATTTTAACCAGCATTAGGGCGGAAAGATCGGGTGATTGGATATTACATCTCGCGACGCAGGCAAGTATGCTGCCTTATTTTGTCAGCATAAAACATTCTAACTACGCCAGATAGTTACCTGTATACCTTTGGAAATGCTCGTAGATATAATAGAAAACATGTAAAACATTGTTTTTTATAAGGCCAGTTTACCTTTCGACACTGCGAAAATGGAACATTTATCGGTACCTGGAGCAAAAAAACACTATTTGTGACTCTAAACGTGCATTTTTTCCTGCAGTTCTTGACTGACCGGTTGCGACTCTGTTTGATCATTTTATGTAATTGGAAATAAAACAATTATCAAGGTGATGAAGGTAAATAGTGCTTCTAGCTTCAAAAATAGAGTAGCAATTAAAGATGACTCAGGCTATGACAGGGCTTTTGAAACAGGTCTTTAGCAGCCATTTTCGTAAGACCCAAAGGGACATTGTGCAGTGTTTCACCATAGTTTAGATAAAGTATGAATGAAGTTGTCGGATTAAAATTTATCTGTTTAGCAAAGCTTCCACCATGATGTGAATGCAGTTTTAAGCTCCCTGTTAGACATGCATAGACTCCTGCAACACTAAGGATAAATGCCGATAATTCAAAACAAAAACCTGAGTTCCTTGTTAGACATGGATGGGAAATGAGTGATAACGGATTGAAACAGACGTATTTTTTGGGAGAAATGGCATCAGATCTTCTCGTAACACATCATGCATTTGCAGCTGTAAACGGTCATGTTCCTCAGCATCATACGTTTGCATAAGAAACAACATGTCATTCATGATAACCGCCTTTTTTGGAAGAAATCGGATATATTGTTTTTGAAGCAGTCCGTCCTTCACTCTGTCAGCCTGTCCGTCACGACCTTGTGGATGGAACTACTTCTGCACGGTTCGAGATATTAAAAATCCGTCTTTACAGAAATTTTGATTAGGTCAAAAGGTTTTCATTAAGATAAAGAAATATAAAAAGATCGGACAGGGAAAGTAGCATTCAATAAGATAAGTCTGCTACTTTTATCTCTTGTTTATGATTCTTGCTTCCAAGAGATCCCCTGTTCAGTATGTATTGACATTCACACTAGCATTTATTTAGTACTGTGTGGCGGCCGTAAAAAGACTACAAATTAGTCGTGTTATTACTTACTGATCCTTTGGGATCATAAAGCCCAGTCTTTGTGACTTTAAAGTAGAATATCGCTTAAACCAGTGTTAGGAGGCGTGAGAGGTGTTGCACTTTACATTACCTCTCATGAACAGAATCAATAAAACCGAGTCTGCTATCTGTATCTCTTGTTTGTGTTTGTTGCTTCCATCAGTAGTTATTCACAACTCATTTGTTTCTTGAAAAAAAAAAAACTTTTGGACGAAACTCCTTCCAGACCATTTGAGGTAAGAGGCTGAAACGTTATGGGAAGCTTGTTGAAGATGAGGTTGTCACTAAAGGTCTGACATTTGATCTTCATCATCAAGGTCATGGCTTGTGCACGGAAATCCTTCTAGATCATTCAAGGTAATAAGCTGAAACTGATTATGAAGCGTGTTGAGGATGAGAGGATGTCAATGCAGTTCTGAAATTTGACCTTCACCATCAGGGTCAAGGTCTGTACTTGAGGTATTATTGTGATATCGAAAATACGGATGTTTTGTGATGGCTTCCATCGACTGGCTCTAGCTGAGCGTTGTAAGTGTAAATCAGACGAACACTTTTGTTACAAAGCTAACCCAAGCCCAGTACAATGATACTATCGTAGTAGGAAAATATCAAAGAGAACTTAACATTGTCATGCATAGTGAAGTGGAAATGTAACTTAAGAACAAAACATAACACTTTAGCAATGCAAAATATTAAAATCACAATGGAAGATGTAATATGTATTCCTGTATACTGTAAAAAGTTGCCATTGGTGGAAACATATGCACAAAGATATAGTTCACACATCATAAGTATAAAAAGTGAACTTAACCTCAAAAGAAGGTATAACAATCGAACAGGAAATTCACAAATTTGCAAAAACAACAATTACAAGGATATATAGAAGAAAAGTATGTGACACTATACATATAAAAGGGTTGACACCTTGGTATCGCATTGGACCAGTTTAGGAAATGTGTATTACGCCTACTATCGAATATATTCCTATGGTTCTTTAAAGTGCTCGAAATATAGACTCTGATACAAGGACAACCCAGTTAAGACTCCCGTCCGACGGACGAGGCTAGAGTCTTGCCTAAGGACACTGAAGTATCGCGCGGCACCAGTGAATCTCAGATCCGTGATATCCGGATTCAGAGTTGAACATGTTTATCCACTTGGTCACCATATTCGACAATACAGTGTTAAGTAGATGTTAACGAAAGGAATGGATAACATATGCACAAGCCATGGATATACGTGGAACTTCATTTAACAAAAAGACAAATAGCAATAGTTGTTTTCTTGACAACCATGTTGGATATAATGAAGATATAGATTACAGATGAGATAATAATTAAAGGTGCTTTTTATTTGGAATTAATAGAAGATAAGTGAGTATAAGGCAAATTAAAACACATCGACAAATGTCATACGTGTTGGTATATAAACGGTATATGCATAAAAAAGAAATTAACACAGAGTGTATCAAATATGGATTATACTATGTGTATGATACACAGATATATTTTAAGTGAAGCCTTAAACATGCTAATACAATCGAATTGTAACTAATACTATATCTTTATGTATCTCGTTTGCTTTAAAATAAAAATGTGTTAATACGTTTTTTTTAAAGTATTTGAATTTTCTTACAATAAGTATTCAAAATAATACACATATTTGTGTGTGAGTTAAAAAAATAAATAGTTCAATACACTGATATCAATTCATAACGCATATAATACAACATATGTTAAACGCAAACAACAAATATTAAATTTAGAAACATAATAAATCTTCATAAAACTGATTTCCAGGTGTGTTTTGGTTTCACCATAACTCGTTTTAGAAATGTTTTCTTTAAATTAATGTATTTTAAAACACATATTAGATGCAGATTGTAATCAGTAAGGCTTAATACTTCATTTGATATCAATCCACCAGTGATTTACGATAAAAGCGAAGCTGCACATGCTTGATCGTTTTTTAATTTTATTATCTCCCTTTATGCATCTTTTATCGCGTCTGTTTCCAAAAATAAGTGATATATATGTAATATTTGTTTCTATTGAAAGTTGAACACAAAATACCAAACACATTTTTTGCAAAATATTGCTTTAGAATTTGTTCATTCATCTCTTTGGTGATTTATATTTAAAACAATATTTATTTTGTTTCATGAGGGTCATGTATTTTAACCGTTGACTGCCAAAAATCGTACCACTTTGCGCAAGTAATTTCAACTGATCCTTGTTGGAGAGGGTTTATACTTTCCAACAATATCATAGTTATCCATTTTCTAGGTGGTCCCAACAATTTTTAAAAAACCCGTCAATTGTCACTACAACATAATGGACCTGTACAACTAACCACGATTACGACTAGGACATCCGACTAGGACATCAGTTTGTGTAGAAAAAAGCCAATAAAAACTCACATTAAAAAATGCATAATATTTATATTCCTGTCAATAAATATATATACGTCATACAAATCGACCATTCAGACTATTTTTTATTAATACAGTCTTCGATCCAACCACCCAGACTCGGCTGGAGTTTTAAAAGGGCTTTCCTGAATAATTGATCACTAACAACGTTTTGAGAGGAGGGTACACATCAGATGCAGGAATTTGGTTTTAGAAGTTATGTTTGCGAGGGGCGGAGGCGGTGGAGCGGAGGATCAGTCGAAATAAAATGTGTTTTATTCTACATGACGTTAAGTGAATTATGTCGTATGTTTCCAGAATGATTTTATGTTAAATCTAATGATGACTAACAGTAGAAATGGGGCGCACCCCATGTAATCCGGCATACATAGGTTCTACTTGTGGGATTTTAGAGGGTTGGAGCGTCGGATCCGCCCTATCCTTGAATCCGCCTTAGTACATAATAAATACTCTGTTATGCCCTAAATTGCCGCTTTAGTCGGGATAGTTAAGACGCTTCGTCTAAAAGATTCTCGACTCTCACTCCTGCATGTTCGAATCCCACTGGGCATGCTGGGAGCTCGAGTTGTCAAGTGAGAAAATGTCAATTTTTAAAGCGTTTCTTGTGGTGTGTAAGAATATTGATATTTTCTATGTTAAATAGTCTAAATGTAATGAATGAAACTAAAATTACCAATTATTTACTAGAATATTCATTGCGGGACAGCAATGTGTGCTATCCTAGGTTACGCTTCAGGATTCATTTAAAAGAACAAACGGCAATTTTGCTTGTTTGTTCTTTTAAGTACGACATTCTGTTATTATTTTACACATTTGAATAGTGCAATAAATTGCTTTACATATTCCTAACTGTTGATAACAATGAACCAATAAATGTATTTAAACCTATGGTAGTACTGAAAACTCAAATTGTACTACCTTTTATTTCAATATCTGACATTAAATACAAAACCTGTGGGGTTTTGAAAAACTGAAAGATCGTGCAGCGCGTGTGCTTATCGCCTTGACAATCGAATTCATCAGTTAAAGGCAAAACACCAGCCTACAGATAAACCAGGAGCATAATTGCTTTTCTCATGCATTTTGGCAAGTGTGATGATTTTCATACAAGATTAGAGATTGTTATGTACTGTTGTATTATGAGGCCTCGACGAACAATTTTAAACCCGATTTCTTAATTATTTCTAAATTTTATGTGTGACAATACCAGCATGATTTAATTTGAATAAAATAGTACTGGTTTTGGTTAAGTTTAAAGACAACATTTCGTCTTCTAGAATAGTCTCCAAATACGGTATTTAAACAATGAACTGACCCATCTTGACCAAATCCGATTTCTATATTCATACGATCGACGTGCGCTGTCCAAACTAATGTTCTCATTCCAATGGCACACAGCTACAGTCGTGTTTAAACTGTAATGTATATCACCAAAAAATCCTATCCTTTTGTCGTGAAAATATTTAGTGTGTTTTTAAAAGATTCCACTAAATAAGAGTCCATTCTGAAAATGTAATTCTGGGGAGTTTGTAGACGTCAAAATGTTTGATTGTCGATAATAAAAGCTGTTTTGTAAAACGGTCTGACAAAAAAAAACTAGCGATATGAACAGGATTTCCCGCAAACCCTTATATCGACGCTTTGGGCTATGTTATACAACTGTGGTGCATGGACCTTCGCTACGTCGTGGAGAAAGCACAAGGGAGACAATATATGGCATCGAAGAGAGATTATGCCGGAATGTGTGGTGTCTGAATGTAGAAATGGTAGACTAATTTAGAAAAGGTACTAAACATGGGACATGTGTGGAACTAGAAATTCTATTTGTTCATGATTGTCATGCTGTTTGTTGTTTATGCATTTCATGTAATAGTTATTTGTTATCAACGTATTAAAATTAATTTAACTAGCATACTTTGTTTCTATTCAAAAAATAAACGAAGAAATTTTGCAATTATAAGAAACATTGCATATTGTAGTCATACATACAATTACGTCAGGGCCTCAAGAAATATTGTCCACAGTAGAGGATTAACATTTTTTCTGTGTTTATGCGGTTTTAAACGTCGGTAGTAAATGGCGTAATCCATGAATCGCCTTAGTGCTTTATGGTAAATTTACCATTTATTACCATTTGCGTTTAATTAAGGATTGTTTTTCATTTTTTGTGATGTTATCGAAGTATAACACCTCAATGATAGGTCACACATTATATAAAACCGCGTAGCGCAGCGAAGCGATTTTTACAAAATTTATGGCCCATCATTGACGTGTCATGCTTCGATAACATCGCAAAATATGAAAAACAATCCTTATAATTACAAACTTATATCAACGATAATCTTTGCAGACCGTCCATTTTATTTCACGTGCCACAGTAAGCTCTAAATTAAATTAATTTCAATTGAACCGATCAGCCAAATCACACATTTTTAAATTGAAATCTACTCCGCCCAAAGGTACAGGGCGAGATCTTTACCTATCCTAAACAACTATGTTCTAGTGGCGTAGCTGCATTTAGGCACTGCAGACCCCGGCCGAAGACCTTTTCCCTGATATATTCTCTTTATCCCCAAAAGTGTCTCCCCAAACTCGTCAGAGTGCACCATTTTACCAGCGGAAAAAAGGTTTAAAATGTCGGTTGTTCTTATTGATTCAGCTTTTAAAATGAACATGATATACACATAATCATCAATAGCGTTAAGGTTGTAATATTAAGCTAAATTGTTTACCTTTACTGAGTATATTAATCTGTATTATGCTAGCGAGTCTCCACCAACAGTTTGAATCCACTGTTTATTTGTTGTTATTTATTTACTTTCATTCTGTGACGTTAACGGTTTAAAAAAGTGACTTCATGTAATGTTTCGTTGCGTCATCATGACTAGGAGTGAAACAGAAATAAGAAAATCAGGCGTGTATCCAGGTGGAAGCTCGGAAGCCGGAACCGTTCAACGTTGTATTACTGATATAGTGTTTGGAAGCCCAAGCATACCCTGGACCCCTTTCGCCGCTCAAATCAAATGATGGGCTTTCGCTTAAGTCTGCGCCTGCGCAACTGGAACTATTTTATTTGACGTGTTATTGAGAAATAACAGGATACTTTTAAGAATGACTAACCAACCAGAATGAAGTAAATATGTGTATTGTTCGCAGTTTGTAATTATAACCGCATGAACGCCGAAAAAAACACAAGCTTCGTGGATTTTTCCATTTCCTACCGGCACAACCGAATAAACAGCGAAAATAAAAGCGAATTAATTCTTTATTTACATTTTTTTCCCGTCGCTATAATAGTATCAGCAAAATTCTAATGATAAAAAAAATAAGTCATTCAGTGGAATATCCATTTTTTGTTAAGACACACCGGATGCAAGCGCAGTGTCTGCATGCAGTGCGTACAGTTCGTTCACCTCCTTGAAGTGGAGTAGCAACTTTCTATGCGTGCGCAAACGAGCGTAAATAGTCCCACCTACTAAAAAAATGAAGTATATTCGAGAATAAACATTATATTGTTTCAAAAGAAACTATCAAGTGAATGAAAACATTATTAAATTAATTAAACCAGTCTGCAAAGATGGTATAAAGCGAATATCAACTTTATAAGGTGAGGCTTTGAAAATGAAACATGGCGAATAACTGGTCGTTTGTAAAAATGATATATTGCTCTGTAAACCACCTCATCATATCATGTATGCCTACTAGTTTAATAAATTCTAAAACAATGATGGTTGGCTGTTTGGTTGAATGGTTGTGGTCGTTATTTTCAGCACACATTAGGCTATATACGTCGGTCGATTTGTTTGTAGTAGTAGCAGAAACACCCACTTTTTCCTACAAGTTCATGTAGTGAAATTTCGTTGGCCTATATATACAGTGATGCGCAAACGCTTGGTCGAGCAAGGAGCACCTCTGGTTTAGTCGGTATTCCTTACCGCAATCGTTACCGTAGTTAGTTTTACAGGTCTAGTAGAGACAAATCAGTTTACATATGTAATCTGAATCAGCCCAATCACTCAACTTTAAGCAAATTTACATCACAAAAGACATTATCGGCCCTCATGTTTTTTTCGAAAGTAGTTTACTTATGGGATGGAGTGGTTTAGAAGGGTTGGTGGGATGTCTTTAAAAATCAGATTTATCGACAATTTTAATACAATTTTTGACTACATCTTGGGTTTAAATGAAAGATTCACCAAGAACAGTCCCAGCAGTAGCAGTAGAGTAGTAGTAGCAGTAGCAGTAGTAGTAGCAATAGCAGTAGCAGTAGCAGTAGAGTAGCAGTAGCAGTAGCAGTAGCAGTAGCGGTAGTAGTAGTAGTAGTTGATGTAATAGTAGTAGTAATAGTAGTAGTGAATGTAATAGTTGTTGCTGTGGTGGTGGTGGTGGTTGTTGGGGCTGTGCTAGTTATAGAAGTAGTTGTAGCTGTGTAGCAGAAGTATCAGCATTAGTAAGTTTAGTAGTAGTTTATTGTAATTCATCAACTGCAGCCACTTATTCAACCGTTAATATTATTATTTTATTATTATTATTAAAAATGTTTTATTATTAGTAGTAACAGTAGTAGTAGTATTCTTATTATTCTTATTATTCTTATTCTTATTATTATTATTATTATTATTATTATTATTAACACTATTTTGGTCTTAATGTTGTTAATATTATTTAATTATTGACACTTTTTGTTATATTTAATTACCAATATTAAAGATATTATTATTAATATTTTGTTTGTTGTTGTTGATGTTTTTATTCTTGTTGTTGGTTTCTTTGTTAGTATTATCATCACTACCACTTTAAATAACACGTTGCTCGAAAAAATAAAATAATGTGTAACATACCTTTCCAGAAAGCCTTTAATAAAGTCCCCAAGTATTTCACAACCGTCGAAGACACACTAACCAGCCTGTTGTCGTCAATGAAAAATGTCTAGAAAACGCGCTGCGGAAGTTCTCGTGAGGCGCTTGTATATCGAAACTACTACCAATGTTCTAAATGTAACGTTATCGCTCTATAAATCCATACTCGGTTTTATGGAACCAAACTAAAGGTATTTGCTAGTATCTTCGTTAAACATATCGTATTTCAAATTTCGAATTTCCAAATATGTCAATGCAGTCGTACGATTAATTATTTTATAAATTGTATGTTCTTGTAAGTTAATATTCTAGACAAGAGCCTAATGTGAGCCCGGTGACATCGTACTGGTATAAAATGGTTGAAGACGACAGGCTTAATTTAAGATGAATAGTTGTAAAATGTCAAAGCAGCCATCTTGAACTTTTGCTGATACAAAACACACACAAACTTGACTTTGGTTAACCAAAGGAATTTTCAACTGATATTGTTTAACGTTTCGGAGCAGATACGTATCATTCAAAAAATGTTGTTTGTTTTTTAAACTTAAACAAAGTTTAGAAATGGCCACCATTCGGGTTGATATTCTTCTGAAATCTGAAATTACATGCCAAGCATGATCTTCGTTGAGCTTAATTTGAAGGGATCTTAAAAATATACTTCTTGTGCGAGCACTTCTGCTAGCCTTAAATATAAGAATCACATCTTAGTTAATAAGACAGAGAAAGTCACGAAGCTTGTTGAATGACCATCTGGTAAATAATTTAAAACTGCGATCTAAATAATGAAAAGGTAAATATAACGGTTGCGTCTCACATATCTATGGAAGACGGATGTTCGCGACTTCACGACTTTTCGCCCTGTTAATACAAGGCGAAAAGTCGAAGGCAAAAAGTCGCCAACACGAAAAGACGAAGGCGAAAAGTCGCCAACCCGAAAAGTCGAAGGCGAAAAGTCGCAAACCCGCCGTTTTGGACGAAATTTCGACTCGCAAAGTTGCCAATCCGATATTGTAAAATTTCGTCCAAACCGGCGGCTTTTTGCGACTTTTCGATTTCAACTTTTCGGGTAGGCGACTTTTCGCCTTGTGGAAAGTGTTATTAACAAGGCGAAAACTCGAAGGCGAAAAGTCGAAATGGCCGCATCCGTCTTCCATAAATGACTAGTGCAAGTGAGTCAACAAACGGGATATATATCTTGAAGTCGAAAAGTCGCCAACATAAAGTCACCAACCCGAAAAGTCGAAGGCGAAAAGTCGCCAACCCGATAAGTTGAAGGCGAAAAGTCGCAAACCCGCCGTGTTGGACGAAATTTGGTGGCGAAAAGTCGAAATTTTACACTATCGGATTGGCGACTTTGCGAGTCGAAATTTCATCCAAAACGGCGGGTTTGCGACTTTTCGCCTTTGACTTTTCGGGTTGGCGACTTTTTGCCTTCGACTTTTCGGGTTGGTGACTTTCTTGTTGGCGACTTTTCGCCTTGTACTAACAGGGCGAAAAGTCGCGAAGTCGCGAAGTCGAAATGGCCGCATCCGTCTTCCATACATATCAGCTCTAAACTTTGATTTATCGCCCGATAAAGTTTGTTGGGGGCGGGGTGGGGGGGACAGCTACGAAATGTCTCTTCTTTTTCTTTTATAATTGTACCATGTTTATGTTGTATGTTGTGTTATATTGTGTGTACGTTGTAGACTGCTTAATCAAATGACACTGTGTAACGCAAAATTCATAAATGTTGAAGTTCCACTTTAAAATGTTTAGCCGTTTCATAAAGGTATCTACTGTATATACATTGCACAATTTAACACCATAAGTTTGCTAACCTGCTTGAGCCAAACGCGTATTCTGTCAATAATGGAAATTTGAAGGGATAACATTTGGTGAGTTATGTGTTGTTTTAGATCTTTTTTCGAAAGAAAATGTCGAATGTAACCATGTGCCATTCGATTAACAGCCGCATAGTATTCATATTCCCGAGTTGCGTTTTTTTTGTTTCCTTTAATATGCGTTCATCATTCGCCGCTATTCTGATTTTGTAATATATCCCAGTATCCAATATATTAGGTATCAAATTGCGGAAATTAGATTTTATGTGTTTTTGTTTTCATTGTTAATTAGGTTTGCAGAAGTTGTAGTCTAGCAGACGCAAATATAAGTATTTCGACAAGAGATCTGTTGAAAACAAATTATGTGTCGCTTTTTGTATTTGTAAGACCTGTTTTCTGGTGCTTCAACATTTGTGCAATGCGAGTCAAATGCATAGGATTTGTAAGAGAGGTATACACTTTGACAAGACAGTGTTAATAAAAGTACATCCAGTCAAAAGGAAATCTCTAACAATAAAAGTAAATATAAAAGTCCACATCCATGCTGTTTCAAGCCGTCTTTGTGAAGTCCCCACCTGCCAAAAATCACTGTTGTTATACCTAATAACACCCTTAGTCTTGATCAGCAGCATGCCCAGAAAATACCGTTCTTTTCACTTTCATTATACATCTATCTGCAACAAATGAACGCCACGCTTTTAATTCATTAATTGTATTTTAATTCCGATTTTTCTAGGGCGACTTTCGTGATATTAGACCGTGAGCCAAACACTTTTTTGTTACCTTCTCAAGGGACAAATTCTTACTAGTACCATGTTATTGAGTACCTTGTAGAGAAACAAAAAATCCATGATAGCAGTGTGAACAGGGTAGCTGATTCCTGTTATTAGAGTTATCTCCCCCTTTTAAGCTAAACACTTGTTTCTTTAAACAAATAGTTTTCGCTGAAACTAGAAGAGCTACAGGTCTAATATTTTGCATGTATAATACATTTAGGGTCCTCTACCAAGTATTTATAAAATGGTGACCCCAGGGTCAAATATGGCCCAGCCCCGGGGGTAACATTTTTTCATACAGTTATAATATAGGAACTCTTTAAAAAATAAATGATTTTCTCACTTGTGCTAACTTGCTAGATAAGAGAGACCGTTGTGAACCCAGCTTCTTGGATATAACCTTTATGACGGATTAACATTTTAGTTGTATGTACTTTAATGCAGTCATCCTGCTTGAGCGCATACAGCCTGCAATATATAGCACGGGGGACTTTAAATTCAGAGGACCTGGTTCAAGCCTCACCGGAGCCAGTGAATTTTGTCGGTGTGTTCTTGGTCGAGACACTTTTACCCTCGTCCGTCGGATGGGGACGTAAACCAGGCGATCCAGTGTATCGCTTGTTTTTTTTCTTCCATCATGTTAAAGAAACATAGGTGTCTATTCGTCAGTAGGGCAGGTTCCTAAATGCCTATATAATATATCCCCCCCACCCACCTACCCACACACTCCCTCTCTATCTTCATTGGCAATACACCTTTTTTTTTAGGTAATACTCATTCCACTTGCACGTGCATGCGCAAAAGTAGGGTTAATGCTTACTATCCTAGGTTAATTCCATACTCTAAAACAAGTTTGGAGAACATCATAACCTATGTTTAGATACATATCCTAAGCAGGTGATATTGTAACAACTGCACCAATACTAACAAATAGTTGCCATGGTAAGTAGTTAGTACAGTGATCTGGGTATCACCCTAAAGATATTTCTTCGTCGACGCCGTGTGGTTCCCGGGCAAGAATATGACCACTGCATATCCAGGCATAGGGGTAACATTTCCCCGAATTCATGTTAATTTTGTCATTTTTGTTCATTATTTTCATCATGAAACCTGTATTGTTTCAGGTGCTACTTCAGTGGTGGCAGTGATCGTGGCTCCAGCGAAAAATGGAGTGTTTACTAGAGAATTTGCAGCAACTCTGCAGTTCTGCAGGTAAGAAGGTTCTAAGCACATTCTACACATTTTTATCTAGATGTTAATGAAGAGTCAGCCGGGTCGAATTTTCGTTCCTGTTGGCTCCATATAACATGTTTGCGCCGTAAAACCCCAATTCAAATCAATTCATCTTCGTCGATTCTTTTTTCAGTAACACAAAAATGGTTCGTGCAAATGCATATACTACTATCTTTACATGTCATATGCAGAATTTTTCATTGTGTTGTATATGGGTGGGGTAATTCAGGTGTAAAAATCCTTAAAATATGCATAAATTGTAATTAAAAAGTATTAAAATAACTTTTAAGATTTTGCGTTGCAATATGCAATGTTTAATTCATGTATTTATGTGTAATACGTAATCAAAATGTGTAATCGTAATAAGTACATACACCTAAAACAGACTTTTGTTTAAAAAAAACACGTTAAACCGCACATTTCCTTTATCTAGAATCCTTTGGACTATGTGTCGTCTGTGCAATATATGTCTATATCAGAATATGTTAATACTATTTATGTTTCAGTTACTTTGAGGAAGGCGTATACTTCCAGTTTGGCATGTGTCTCAACGTATCAGGCTTACTGAACACATATGTGCAATGCCATGAACATTGCTTAGTACTTAATTTCATCAATATATCATAACAATCCCTTATTCATATTATAATATTATTTAAATCATGTAGAAAGGTTGTAAATTATTGATTCTTACAAGTTTACACATATGTTGTAAAAAATATTAACTAAACTTAATGCATAAAAATGTGTCAATAGTGGGTGGGGTAAACTGACTTCTAATTTGAAGCAAAATAGAGATTTTAAACTGAATTCAGTGCTAAAAAAGAGCTTATTTACGCTTTACGTAACTCAATGTATTGTAAACTTAAGTGCATCTTTAAAAAGTACATCAATAATTATTCACACAAGCATGACATTAAAACATGACCATCAAAAACTTATATGAAAGCGCTACAATGATAACCTATTAATGTTCGATTTTTTTTTATATAAGCTACCTGTTCCAGATTGCTATCATGGAAAAATGTAATCTATATACATTGCTCTTTTCAAAAAGTGATGGTAGAATTTGTCCCTTGAGTTGGTAACAATATCGAAAATGTTGGGTCCTGGCTCAAGGCCTATATGTCTTCGGTTCCTAAATTCGTCAAGTTCATTGTCATCGAGACATCATAATAAGGTACAAACTTATTTTTAAATACATTCTTCTACTGTGATCTTATCTTTTTTGGGTCATATACGAAAGCAAGCATACGTGGTTGTTACCTTATGCAGGCTTTTGAACTGCCACATGCGTGCAGGTTTCACATGCAGGTCCAAATAGAGACAACTCAGTGTACACATCTAATCTACGTCTGCCCAATCACTCAACTTTAAACCAATTTACATAACAAACGCTATTGCGGCCCTCATCCTGTTTTCAAAAGTAGTTACTGTTTTTACTCATACAAACCAAACGGGCCTTGAATAAGTTTGTCTAACAGATTATAATTATAGGGGGAAGTGTTTCAGGCGTGTTGTTGGGATGTCTTTAACAATCAGGTTCGTCGATTTGTCGATAATTGTAATGATTTTGAAAACATCATGGGCTTAAACATGAAACAAATAAAAATATAAGGATTCGCACACGATCAGTATTTCTTGTGAAAACGGTCATCGCATGATATCTTCCCCTACTAGTTCTCTACGAAGTGTTGTAACATATTTGCTCGTAACCATTTATGATTTACCCTATTTGCTCGTAGCCAATTATATGTGCCGTTCTTTTAGAAATAGTAACTTATATCATTATTCCATCTTACAAAACAACTTGTATTCCTTCTTGATATTTATAATATTCTAACGAAATTCGAACTTACCCATTTCTTAGAACAGTTCATTATAACAAATAAGTTTCCATCCAAATATTCATGGAAACGAATACTTAAAACTTATATTATACATACAGAGCGAATGGTAGTGACAAACACAATGCAAAGAGATGACGATTTCTGTCTTTTTAAAAATATATATGCAGACACCATATCGAACAGATATTGGACTGCCGCCAAAGGAGCAAAGATCTTATTTCCATAAATACTCTATTGATGGTTACATGTAAACCACAGTCCATGTTACAAACGTGCAATCATTGCACCTCAGGGTTTTATAATTTACCCTAAGAATTGCATGTAGTAACTAATTGTAATTATATGAAAACTAACAGAGAGGTATTTTGGGAGTGTGTAGCCATATATTTTCCAATACAAATATTTAACGAGATGCAAACCAAAAAATTCATCCTTCTAGCTGCAACGTGTACTCATGCATCAATGGTTATTATATCAAATAATCAAATACAGAAGTCAGAACGTTGTAAAATTATGTTAAGAAAAACAATTGAAAATATTATGGCGGTAAGCTATAATTTATTTTTAATTTATATATCGAGTTATTTCATATCCCTACGATTTATTGTATTTCGTTTCGGCAAGGCATCAGTTGTAGGGAAATCAGGCTCATTTCATATTTTGTATGCGGAGGCTTCGTCCTTGGATGGTGCTTTCTCAGCTGCATCACTGCTGAGCAGGTCACATCCAAAGGTAAAAGCATTTCGATAAAAAACACATATAATTCGTATTGACGGACTGATAATTATTATGTTTTTGATAAAGAAAAACAAGATGTACTAATACATAATTCACAATGCTTACTAACAATTAATTGGAAGTGCATTGCATATTTATACTTCATATTGACTATATATTATGTATTCTGTTTTTCACGTATATGTTGTCCTCTTTTTGTATGTATATGCTGTAATCTCTATGATGAGGAAATAAAGATAAAAATAATGGTTAAAATGCCAATCCGACTTTTATCTTCCAGAAACAGTTTCCAAAGTAAAATCTATGGAATACAGAAAAACAACAAAAGCAAGACTGCAGACAAAGACGAAGAATAACAAGCAGTATCAGCAGCAGCAGCAGCAGCAGCAGCAGCAGCAGCAGTAGTAGTAGTGGTGGTAGTAGTAGTAGTGGAAGTAGTTGGATGTAGACATAGTTGTTGTTTTTGTGGTGGTGGTGGTGGTGGTGGTGGTGGTGATAATAATTACAGAAATAATTATAGTTGTGTAGCAGAAGAAGCAGCAATAAGAATAGTAGTAGTAGTAGTAGTAACTGTAGTTGTAGTAATAATAATAATACTAATTGTTGAATAAATTGTTATAGTAGAAAAATTACAATAAGCAATACTTTAGTTCTTAATGTTGTACTATTTAATTATTGTCACTTTTTGTTAATTTAAAGCTATTACTATTAATGTTTAATTGTTGTTGTTGTGGTTATTTTCCTGTTTTAATATTATAATTACTGCCACAGTATTTAACACGTTCCTTGAAAATCTTAAAAAATTTAAAACCCTTTTGTGTTTGTAATGTCTTATTTGGCCTTTTATTCATCCTTAAATTTGTTCTTTGTTTCTAGGTGTGTTTGTGGTTGACTGTCGTCCTTGAATGCTGCTTTTCCTGTTCGATTTTTATATCTATATTTCTATAAAGCTTTAATAAAGTCCACCAAGTATTGCATGAGCGTAGAAGGCACAATAACCAGCCTGTTGTCGTGAATGTAACATGTCTAGCAAACACAGAAGTGTTTTTGTGACTTGTATATTGGCAATACCACCAGTGTTTCTCAATGTAACGTTCACCAGTCGAGGATACGTGTTTTCAGTGGTCGCTCTGTAAATCCATACTAATTGTATTTAAAGGGACACTTGGCAATCTTGAAGTGTTTATCAAGCACTGAAATTAGCGTCTTCATTTATTTGGAATTTCGAAATTAAAAATATTCGACAAGTGCAATGTAGATATTAGCAGCTACTCTTAGTTTGGTTAAAGTGACACATGATACTGTTGATGTTCGAAAAACTCTAAGTACTACTAAGTGTTGATTATATTGCACCAATAATACATTTAAACCTATGGTAGAATGGTACAATAAGATGAAAACAAGGAAACTCAAACATTTATTTAATTATAAGCAAGCAAGCAGGTTTTGATCACTTTCATACTTTCTTTGTTAAACTTGTTAAAAAGTTTATCAAAAGAGGTTATGACCCTATCATTTTGCAACGTACTGCATGCTTGGTGGTGGACCCTTTTACAGTTCGCCACTATGCTTTCCTCTTTAATTGTACGATGAACGGACAGGCTGTGGATCCTATGATGACGCCTACCTAAAGCCCATTGGGACGGTGGCGTTTGATGTTTGTCTATGATCTTTCTTGTCGTGCCCTTAATGGTTTATTCTCTTGTTGCTCTGGCTTCTGCCAAGTCATTGAGTACCTTCATTGTGGCTTTCTAGGCTATTGTTTTTTTGTCTTATATTTACAGAGCATATAATATTTGTGTTTTACTTATATTGCCTATTGATGCTGCCTTGTTGGTTAGAGATTAGATCATGGCGGGGATTTCTTTATTTACACTGTCCTGTTTTAATGGGATGACAGTAGGGTAAATGTGAGGTTTGATGCACCCTAGAACCGGTTTAAACCCCCAGTGGCCTACTTTGCCACTGACCGTTCCAAGGCGGTAGCCCTGTTGTCAACCCTTTTCTGTTTGTGATGTCGTTTGCATTTGTTGTTGCTTTTGCCTTCTTGTTTGTCTGTCTCCTTGAATGCTACTTTCCCTGTCCGATCTTTTTATATTTCTTAATGTCAAAATGTCAAAATGATAAGGGATAAATAAATACATTTAATATGTCAATGCATATTTTAATGGATGTACATTCTTGCAAAGGTAGATATAAAAGTCGAACAGGAAATGTAGCTTTCAAAAACTGGAATCAAACACAAACACACACAGAAACAAAAAACTACAAAGATGAATAACATGATAGATTTGACATCACAAACATAAAAGGGTTGACTTTGCAAGTTAATATTCTAAATGACAGACTAATGCGGGCCCGAGGACTCCGTACTGGTAAACAATGGTTGAAGACGATGACAAACTTAATTTAAGATAAACATTTGTAAAATGTCTTGGCAGCCATCTTGAACTTTTGATGATACAAAACACAAATGAACTTGATTGAGGTTAACCAAATGAACTTGCACCCCATATTATTTACAGTTGTTTTTGTTTGTTTTTACCTTAAACATAGTTTAAAAATGCCCATAATTTGGGATGATATTCTTTTTTATACCCGAAGACACTCTAAAATCTGCAATGACATGCAACGCATGATATTCGTTGTGTTTAATTTGAAGTGATCGGTAACAATATGTTTCTTGTGTGAGTACTTCTGCTAGCCTTAAAAATTGACCTCCCGATGAAAGGGAGAATGCTACCAGACAAATAACGAAATGCCTCTTCTTTTGGCATTAAAACTGTACCATGTTTATGTTGCATGCTGTGTTGTATGGTTGCTGATTTCTGCCACGCGAAAAGACGACAAAACAGCATTTTGTCGTCTTGTCGTCTTGGCGCACGCCGGATCGACAAAACGACAAGACGACAAAACGACGGATTTCACGCGCCAAGACGACATTTGAAATGCGTCAAGACGACAAGTAAATGTGGTCCGTTGTCTTCTTTTCGCGTGGTGACTTGTCGTCTTGGCGCTTTATTTGTTTCGTTCTGTCGTCTTGTCGTCTTTGCGCCCGCCAGAACGACAAAACGAAAAGACGACAAAAGGCTGTATGTGTCGTCTCGTCGTATTGGCGCCCGCCAGAACGACAAAACGAAAAGACGACAAAATGCGGTCGACATGGCAGAAATCAGTCACCATAGTGTTGTGATGTTATAATAAAGGGTATATTATTTCAATATTAAGTATTATCATTTGCTGTCACTAAATACATATATATTCTGTTTGCGTCCTGTTACTCATTATATATAATACACATTATCTTAATTAAAGGCAACACATATAACTTAACTTTGAACTATAAACACCGATTTAGGTCCTTGCTATCAATAATGTGTTTACGTGCTTTCAGTCACACAAACAAAGTCAATAACGTGTGTAAGTATATCAACAGCATTCTCATCAGAAAGAACATGCTGCTATCGTGAAGATGTTATTGTTCGAGATATCGACGAAAAGAATGGAAAAGTCATTCATATTTACCTACATTTTGTTTGGCCATACTGCTAGCATGTAGATGTACGTGTTATGAAATTTAAAAGCCGTATTGTCTGAGTAATGGTCTTAACATTTTGAACGTAAAACTTGAAGTTATATAAGTAAAGTGCAACAAGTAGATCAAGGTCCTTATGACTGACCTACTTTTGATATAACTTACTGCTGTCGTATGTTGTGTGTATACCATTTGAAAGTTGTATGGCTTTTCGTATCTGAGTTATTGGCTTAATATACAATGTGTATGTAAAACTGTATTGTAATTAACAAAGTGCTAAACGTAGATTATTGTCTTTAATATTGCCTGGTAGGAACATACTGCTGTCATATACATGTGAGTATGTTTTAAAGCGTTCTTTATGTATCTGAGAAATGGAATGTAAATTGAATGTAAAATGTAGAAAACGTTAATGTGAATTCTGGTCAGTGTTATTCAAAATTACCTTCTGTTTATTAGAACATGCTGATGTCAAGTAGATCCTAATATGTGACAAATATGAAAGCCCAACAGTCTCTGGTGTCTGAGAAATTGACATATCATGCATGCTCTACTATCGATGTAGTCTTAATAATAGGGTTAAAATATAATGCAAACACCTGATATCACCAAATAGGGTATAATACGACTTAATGATTTTCTGTTTGTGAATCGTGTTGTGGAGGGTAAACAGCAAGCGACAGTAGTATCGTAATGCATTTTGCTGCTTCTGACATCTCACATTTTTTGTTTGAAAGTTTGTGTTTATTATGGTTAGGCTTATCAAAATATTGGCATCGATTGTTCTAAAAGCAAATAAATACGCAATATTATACCTTACAAGCATTATTGTTAGACTGTCTGAGACAAAAACTGCATTCGGAAGTTCGGAAACCATCCAGATCGTCACGGTAACAACGGAGTTATGGCCCTTTAATTATTGAAAATTGACAATTTGGATGATGTCCGCTCAATAACTTGAATATTTTGTTTTTCAATCTTGGGAAAACTCGTGTCAAGTTCGAAAACCAGACCAATCGCCCTGGTAACAACGCAGTTCGTATTATCATTGTCCGTCCATTCGTCCGTTATCTCAGCTACAAATGATCCACTTTCGACAGGCGTATTTCAAGACCAATGGACACTCTTAATGAGAATGCTGCACATACATAAAAATTTGAAAAATATTGAAAACGATGAACGAGACGTTAATTAAATGTTTTGTTTCTTTTAGTTCAGTCCATTCAAAAATCCCATAATATATTGTTTTATTTTTATCTATTTCAGAAATTGCATATTGACTTTTATGCTTCATACTTCAACATTTTACAGTGGCGTCATTTCGGACTTATTCATTTAACTGAGGCATCATTTCTTACTTAGATTTACAGAACTGTTATTTCGAACTTAACCATTTCATCAGGGCGACATTGCATGATACTCTGAATATTCAAGGGTGGATTTGGTGGTGATGGTGGGCGGGGAAGGGTTAAAAGGGCCTTCTACTCCTTAAATTAGCTATCCCCACATCAGCAGCCAAATTTGAAATTGTCCACACGAGTTTTGGTAAAACGCAATGAGACGTCACAGGGTGCATCGATAAATGCCTTTATGTAAAACAAAGCACGCCCAGACGTCAAATAAATGAGACTAGACCAAACACCAAAACCAACTCGTAATTAATTTTGTGCATATTCAATCATGGATATTTTAAGAATCCGTGATAAAACTAGACTTTCGATTGCCACATGTACATTATTATATGACCTGGATAAAATGTTGATAAACGCATGATTTTGTAGTGTTAATGTCTTTAATATTTTGTTTCACAGCGTAATTATATGTATCTTTCTATTTTGATTATGAACTTTATTACAGACAGGAGCTGTTTGTTCCAGTACGGATCAGTGTTCAAAGAAACAATTGCTTCTATGTCTGTAAAAAGTACGGGTTTATTCACCGGTTCTTAAAATATCCATGAATGAATATGCATAAAATGAATTACAAGTTGGTAACTGTTAATTTGACGCTCCAGGTTTTGGGTTTGTCCTGGCCGGTTAAAGCCGGTTATAATGTGTTCAAAGAGTTTGAATTCTCAAAATATGTAAGTTATATATGTAAACCTCGTCATCAGTAGCTTTAGAAACCGTGTACATCTGTTGTTAAATTTGCCTGTTGATGGTGGCAAAGGAACTTTAATAATCGTCATTTAGGTTACAGATTTAGGACAAATTTTGTGTATTACATGACTTATTTGAGATTTAAAAAATTATAAATTCAGCTGCTGTTAACATAACTCTTCACTATGATGTATTATTCTAATATTTTTATTTTCCGATTTAACACAGTTGGTTACTTATATGAAGATTTGCTTGGTGTTTGGAGTCTTTTCAGTACATTTTAGGCTATGTATAATGGTGTTGTTGGGTTTTTTGGTGGAGACAGACCACCCACTTATGTTTTGTGTCCGGTCCATATCTTATAATAATTTTCTTTCAAACTTAAGGGTAAGTGTGAGGTTTGGTGCGCCCTAGAACCGGTTTAAACCCCCAGTGGCCTACTTTGCCTATGACCGTTCCAAGGCGGTAGCCCTATTGTCAACCCTTTTGTGTTTGTGATGTCGTTTGCATTTATTATTGCTTTTGCGTTCCTGTTTGTCTGTTTGCGTGTTTGTTTCTGTGTTTTGTGGTTGACTGTCCTCCTTGAATGCTACTTTCCCTGTCCGATCTTTTTATATTTCTTACCACAATGAATAACCAGCTTGTAGCGATCATGTCCATAACTATATCCAGCATTTCTGCGGAGCTATGCCTAGTTTTATAATTAGGCCACTTGTGCATTAATATTCTGTTTCGCGTCCGGTCCATAACTTTAATATCCTTTAATGATTAATCAGGTTTTCCTAGGAAAGCTCTGGTTATTAGACTTGGGTATGTCGTTTGGCGGGCCGGCGGGCGGGCGGCATCGAACTCTTTGTTTCCGCACAATAACTTTTGTTAGGAATGAGGTATTGCGATGAAACTTGCATGGTAGTTAGCTTATATGGAAAAGAAGCTTGGAATTGCATTCAAAGTCACTGGAGTCAAGGTTACTGTTACTAAAAATAGAAAAACGGTTTCCGCTCAATAACTTTGGTTAAAAATGAGATATTGCGATGAAACTTGCAGGGTAGGCAGCTTATATGGTAAGGAAGCTTGGGATTGCATTTGGGGTCACGGGGTTTAAGGGCAAGGTCACTGTTACTAAAAACATAAAAACAGTTTTCGCTTAATAAATTTTGTTCGAAATGAGATATTGCAATGCAACTTGCAACTTGCAGGGTAGGTAGCTTAATATATGGAATGGAAGCTTGGGATTGCATTTGGGGTCACTGGGTTCAAGGTCTAGGTCACTGTTACTAAAAATAGAAAAAGAGTTTAAGTTTAATAATTTCAGTAAGGATAGAGATATTAGAATGAATCTTCGTATGTAGGTAGCTTATATCAAAGGGAAGATTGGGTTGCATTTAGGGTCACTGGGGTCATTGTTACTAAAATAGAATAAACGTTTTCCGCTCAATAACTTGAGTTGGGAATGACATATTAAAACGAAAGTTGCTGTGTATGTATTTTGTATGTAACGGAAGCTTGGGATTGCATTTGGGGTCACTGAGGTGAAGGTCAATGTCACTTTTACTACAAATAGTAAAACGATTCCCGATCAATTACTTAGGAATGAGATATTTCAACGAAACTTGCTGTGCATGCATGTAGCTTATATCTGCCTTACTAACAAATATTTTCTTTCTTTACAGTCCTCATTTACTGTGTATAAATTTATGTATGTGATTCACATGTCATTCTATTCTATTATTACTTTAAAAGAAGAACTTTTCTAGAAAAATATATATTTTACTTCATTTTCATCTTACCGGTAATGTAATATCATTTCAAATGGAAAACCTGGTTTCCGTGTTTCTGGTTTTCTTTCTAACTTGCCAAAATGAAAAACCATCTTTGGGTGAGGTGGGGGCATAACAAATGACAAATTATTTGACAAGCAAAGAAGAAAGAAACCTTACAGTCATGATGTTTTAACAATTGCATGTGTTACTAATAAGCTACAAGTACAGGGCCCTCGATTCACGTTTTTTTGGGAACCGAATTTATTCGGCTCCATTCCTCCTACTGTGGAGTATACATTTTTCTCCCAATTTTTTTTTGGAAAATTCCTCTCGTCAATAACAATTAAAAAAATGTACGATGAGTTTTAAATTGCATTGTTTTTTGTGTGCAAACAGAATTAAGACATTTTAGGTATATTTTACTTGTTTTACTTGTTTTATCGTATTTTCACATATGCTGGCGTGTACAAGGCTGTATTTCGGTGGTATACAACGGCTACCTTCATTTGGGTTGCGATATTGGATTGGTTGGCAATATATCCCGGTACTTTTTCCGGTACTTCGATACTTTTCCCGGTACTTTTTGAGGAATTTTCACTGGAAAGTTTCATGACATGTAAAAAGTCAAATATCGGGTTTTAAGCCCATGTCTGCTATTTTTATATAAAATATTCATTAAAATGTCATTTTCTGTAGTATTTTGCATAGAAAATTCGCGGAAAACGTACCGGAATATACCTGTAGTGCTGCCCTGCAACTGCCCGGATGTAATATGATGTCGACATAGACATGTCGAACAACGCCACCGTTAGAATACAAACAGCCTTATAGAATAGGTTTGAGGTTCTACTGCAAATGGTAGGTTATTTACAAACATAAAGAATATGAAAAGTAATTTTTAATAGATTTTAATACAACATTGTTTTTAGAAATGGATATATAAATCAAGCAAACATTATATATTTTGAGAATCCAAACTCTATATACACAATAAATATGACTTGGAACGGTCAAAATTGGCCGCTGGGGGTTTCAGCCAGCGGCCCTTTTTGCCATTGACCGTTTCAAGGCGGTCCAAGGCGGTCGCCCTATTGTCTACCCTTTTTGTGTTTGTGACGTCATATGCCTTTATTCTTTATTAACATTGCATTCATGTTTGTCTTTTTGCGTGTTTTTGTGTTTATTGTGTTCTGTAAAAGCTGCATTTCCTGTTCGACTTTTCGGAACGGCAGCGACTCTTATATTGTTTTAGTAATTGCACATGGTAAGATAGTAATGAATAGTTTCATTGACTTTTTTTCACTTTGATAACGCAATCTTATAATTACACATGGTAGCAATGAACAGTTTATCTGTGTAAACTGTAATGCACGCTAACGCAAACGCATCCCATCATACATGTGAGTAATTGTATTTCTGTGCTGATGTGTAGTTTAGCACATCGTGCTACAAAGGTGAATATGTAATCAATTTGTAAGGCATGTCAAGGATTCGCCAACCTTGATTCAAAATGTTTGGTAGCACAAATTGGGAAGAAAGTGTCTGGTAAAAAAAACGGTCATGGCGTGTTTACGTCTCCGTGACAACTCTTTTTATGAATATTGTTTTAACACCCGTGACTTGGTCTGTTATTATGTTAAACGTTGCTCCCAGTTGCTACCCAGAAATAATGCTATTTTCTCTCGGCAGCTTTTTTACGCTTCCGTAAAACCTTGCTTGTACTTATTTGAATTAGCCAGGCCAAACCCCAAAACTGGGACGTCGATTTAAGGGTTACCAATTCATAAAACAATTTTACGTATATTCAATTACGGGTATTTAACGAACCCGTGAATCAATATGCACTTTTAATCGACACATAACCATTATTATATTTACCTGAACACTTAGATAGAGAGAATATTGTAATTTTGCTGTTATTTGGCAGGGTTTACTTAGTTTCTTTAAAATATGCCTTAAAGCTAGAGACTCTATTTTAACTGGAAATAACTCATGAATCTGAATGTGTCACGTGTGAAGTAGTTTCAAATCGACGAACACCCCGATAGTCAGTTTATAAGGCAGAAATCGATGTGTAAAATATCACTTTTAAATTTAGATTTCGTACGGGTAACATCGATAAATATACGGCTTCAGAATTAATATATGTGAAAAAATAATACTTTCCCGGATCGGGATTTGAACCACTGCCGTTGCGCTTTTAAATTGTGATGGCCGTACGTTTAACCAAGACCACAGTTATTTATCTTTAAGTTCTGTCATTATTAACACTAATTAGGCATTACGTAATAACTAGCGCACACACAAACTCATTAAGCGCTAAATAACAAGTCGAGATATGGTTGTTATGAGGCGGAATATTAGTTTCATATTGATAACATATAGTATTACACCAGGCAATGTGAATTTACACGTCCGACAAGATGAACTATATATTTTATTTAAGTTATTTTGCCTCATAATAAATAGTAGTTTGTATACCATTTTCTCAAGAAGCGTTATTGCTCAGTGGATAGAGCACCTGACTTAAAATCAGAAGGTCGTGTGTTCGAGTCCCGAAAGAGGCAAAACATTTTCTTCGCTAAATCATAATGTTACCTGTGTACATTTATATATATATTTCCTCGCTTAAATTCCCGATTTCGACATGAGCTAGAGAACATCAAGTCACAAATAAAGACAAGCCTACAAAGAAGAAATCGATTGATATAGAGACTCTGAAGCTTTAAAAATATGATATACATTGCGTATAGGAGACGAGTCTGTAGGACTGGAATGATGTCATTGTAAGACCAGTATTCAAGAGAGATGTCACAAGCTTAAGTTCATTAAGTTCACTCTGACTACATGCCCATTTTAGTGACGGGCATAATGCCTGCTAAGTGCCGGAGTACATCGTTTCTACCAATCTAGTCTCACAATTGGATAAGAACAACACAGTTGTATTCATCAACGGCATTCACTTATTTAAAACCAAGGAAACACTCGCTGCGATGTCACAGCCGTAAATATTACCGTGTATTGCTACCAAGATGCAATAGTATTACATAAAGACCTGAAATCTTTTCAAAATATATTCCAAATATATTAAAGTCAACCTCAAAACGACCTCACATGGAACCACATTCTAAAACAACAAACATCTGCTTACATGTTTGGGTTTGTCAAACGGAATATAATATCCCAGCATCCAGGTGTACAGGTAGTTTCAGACACATCTAGTGCCCCATCTTATTGGGTATTCTACTCCCTGTCTGAAGCCTTTGTCACCAGCATACTCGACAACTTGCGTGGGAGGTCTACACAGAATCTCGATTCTGCTTGTTATCTACAGTTTTTATCCACAAGAATACTATACCATACCCACTCTCTTGCATACCTAAGATTCCACGCAACAGCTGATATGTATTTGTTATTTCTCCATACCATTATACCCGTACAGTGGAACTAACTGCAATTAGACGTCGCAGTGCTGTCATAATTAATGTCATTGATTGAATTAGGCAGTTTGTTCCGTCTCACATGTCATAGACATGGAGCTATGTTTTTATCTTGTAGGAACCTTTTTTGTCAGATGTTAACATGTTACCATCTTTTATCACACCTTCACCTGATTTTAGCAATATTTTATAATTGTATGCCCCCTAAACTATTCGGGGGCATATAGTAATCGCACCGTCCGGATTCTGTCCGTCATTCCGCAGTTCGTGTCCGGACTGTACCTTCAAAACCCCTACATGGATTTTTGATTAACTTGGCACAAGTGATCACCATAACAAGACGATGTGTCGCGCGCAAAATCCAGGTCCGTACCTCAAAGGTCAAGGTCACAGTTGAAGTTCATAGGTCAAAAACCTCTGTCCGTCTGTCTGTCCGTCATTCTGCAATTCGTGTCCGGACTGTACCTTCAAAACCCCTGCATGGATTTTTTTATTAACTTGGCACAAGTGATCACCATAACAAGACGATGTGTCGCGCGCAAAACCCAGGTCCGTACCTCAAAGTTCAAGGTCACAGTTGAAGTTCATAGGTCAAAAACCTGTGATCACCATAACAAGACGATGTGTCACGCGCACAACCCAGGTCTTCAAGGTCAAGGTCACACTTGGAGGTCAAAAGTCAAATTGTGTCCGGTCAATAACTCTGGCATTCATGGACGGATTTTCAAATGACTTGGCACGAGTGCTCACCAACAACCAAACGACGTGACGTGCACAAAATTCAGGTCCATGGATCCAAGGTCAAGGTCATACTTAGAGGTCAAAGGACACTTCTGGGGCATTTATCACTTACAGTGATATTTCTTGTTATCTATATTTACGATTACCTTCACGATGGAGTGTGGCAGTATCAGTATAAATATATGCAGTATACGATCGTATCGTATGTTCTTTTTTTTTGGTTTTTCATACAGTTAAGAACCAGATGGTGTAAACAGTCATCTGGACGGCACTCGTTAAACAGAAGAAATTACTGGAATAATATTACAATTAGAAAAGTGCTAACTATGAAAACACTATCACTGTTAATGTCAAATATATATCACACTCACAGTATTGTTCATGTCCGTTGAAAAAACGATTTAACACTGGTGATTTGTAATGTCCAGGGAAGAAGAGTTCGTATGTTATATAAAAAATCGGTGAGCATACATTATTAATACAATGCTTAGAGTAACACTTAACAAATGCAATTGAAAACACGATTAAAAGCATGAGTAACAACTTTGAAATTGTCTGTAAAATTAAAAGGTCGGGTACGAAACGCCAGTCTTTGTTATTGGCGGATGAACGCGCAGTATTGTCCCTCAAGTTGTCTGGTAGTACCTTAGATTGGTTCTCTGTTTGGCCCTCTTTGTTCAGTACAATGGTTCATACATACTGAGGTGTTTCTGATTGTTTTTTTATAAATATATGTTTTAAAACAGCATATACGTGAATAGTTTGCTAGTTTCTATGAATGTGGACTTAACAGTTAGATATTTTCTTTTGATGGAATGTATTTTTATTTGCATTATCTTGTAAATTGGGCAGTGACGACGGATAATAGCGAGGTTGTGTACACACATCGATTTACGCCAACCAGGAGGTCATGTTGCTTACTGACCGTTCCAAGTCGGTAGCACTGTCCTCACCATTCTTTGTGTTACTCTTTGTGTTGAGTATAGCCATTGTCATGTATATTTACTCTTTCTTTGTGGTACAGTGCAAACACAGTGCTATTGCGTAAGGGTGTTGTGGTATTCCATTATAGGACCATTTTTTTATTTTACATACAGCTTTAACAGACCACATAATACAGACATTTTCTCTGTAAGTAACTGTAAGCCTTTCAACCACTAAACATGCAGTGCGTTAAAAAATAATAGGGTCATATATTTTGTTAATAAACTTTTTAACAAAGTTTTAATAAAAAGCGTATGGAAGTGATAATGACCATGGATTTGTTTGTAAATTAAGTAAACATAGAAGACAGGCTGTGATAGTCCATGTCGCAGAGAGTTCTTAAATAACTTCTATGTTGTAAAAGCAGGTAAGTGTTATATATGTTTATACTACCATATAGTGCATTACATGGTCCCGCCTTAATTCCATTAGACGAGGGAAAGCTTATATTAGCAGGATTTTAAAAAGGATATTTCGACAATAAAACATGTTTTATAACACATTTTACTGAAACAAATGCGATAACCTGTTTAAAGTTACCTATAAAATGTTTTAATTTTACAATATACAAATATTTTAATCCGAAATTAATGTTTTATTTCATACCCCAGCAACTTCGTTTCGCTTCTTGGAGAAGGGGTTGGATGGTTTATGAAAGTTAATACTCGCACCACGCAATGGCATGATTAGGGAATGTCTATTTGAAAATTTGCACAAAATTATGGTAAAATATTTTATACATCGTGCAAATATAAATTTGAAATACCTGGAAAGATGTTAAATACTGGATTGATCTTCCTATAATGAAGGAATGTTATACATATGTATAAATGGGTCAAGCATGATCGATATGAATATTGGAAATCTCACATATTAACATTAAGAAAATAAACAAGAGGTCAATGACCTTGAAGCTCTACTGATAGGTTTTTGATAGCCAGATCAGCATTTCTGTGAAGTTTCATGAAAATGCGTCAAGTAGTTTCAGAGGAGTAGTCGCTACAAGTTTTCATTATATAACTCTATGTAAACGAAGATAAACATGTTTAACGTCAAATCAAAATAATTTTTGACAAGGATCAACATCATGTCATACTGATCTATTTAGAAAAAGTCCCATATCAATATCACTTATAGTTTTCAAGAAGTAGTCGCTACAAACTTGTATTTTGAAAATCTATTTTTACCCATGGCGGCCATCTTGAATTTCCGGCCGAAATTTTGCTAGAATCAATTAAACATCAAGAGCAACATTCCTGTGAAGTTTCATGAATATCTGTCAAGTAGTTACAGAGTAGTAGTCGCCACAAGTTTTTACTAGATAACTCTATTTAAACAAAGATGGCCGCTGACAACCATGTTTAACATCGAATCAAAATAGTTTTCGACAAGGACCAACATCATGTCATGCTAATCATTTTAGAAAAAGTCCCGTATCAATATCACTTATAGTTTTCAAGAAGAAGTCGCTACAAACTTGTTTTTTGAAAATATATTTTTAGCCATCTTGAATTCCGGCCGACCTGAAATTTTGCTAGGATTAATTAGACATCAAGAGCAACATTCCTGTGAAGTTTCATGAAAATCCGTCAAGTAGTTATAGAGGAGTAGTCGCTATAAGTTTTCATTATATAACTCTATGTAAACAAAGATGATCGCTGGCGGCCACGTTTAACGTCGCATCAAAATAATTTTCGGCAAGAATCAACATCATTCCATACTGATCATTTTAGAAAAAGTCCCATATCAATATCATTTATAGTTTTCAAGAAGTACTCGCTACAATCTTGTTTTTTGAAAATCTATTTTTAGTGTGGCGGCCATCTGGAATTTCCGAGAAACCTGAAATGTTGTTAGGATCATTTTGATTTCAAGAGCAACATTCCTGTGAATTTTCATGGACATCCGTCAAGTATTTTCAGAGGAGTAGTCGCTACAAGTTTTAACTAAATAACTCTACGTAAACAAATATGGCCGCTGGCTTCCATGTTTAACGTCGAATCAAAACGATTTTCGACAAGGACCAACATCATGTCATGCTGATCAGTTTAGGAAAAGTCCCATATCAATATCACTTAGAGTTTTCAAGAAGTAGTCGCTACAAACTTGTTTTTTTTTAAATATATTTTTAGATTTGGCGGCCATCTTGGATTTCACATCAACATGAATTTGTGCTAGAATCAACAATACTTCATGGGCAACATTTCTGTAAAGTTTCATGAAAATCCATTCAGTAGTTTCAGAGGAGTAGTCGCTACAAAAAAGTTTATGGACGGACAGACAGACAGACAGACGGACGACGGACACCCCACCACGGCATAGGCTCTGCTGATCTCTGATCAGTAGAGCTAAAAACAATACAATAATATTTTCTAAGTTTATGGTAACGGTTGCCATGATGGAGTATCTGTTTAGTAATACAAAGTTACGAATATTAACGTCCTTAACTCGACTACAAGCACTAGAAAAACATATAAGTTGAGAATCATAAACCCCACAATGTGATGCTCTGTGAACATTAGGGAGAGCTCTTGTCATAAATGTATCAACCAACTGCTCGTTACTTAGTAGAGGGGTAGGACCAGTCCATCCCCCCTCCCCCACCCGCCCCAACACCACCCGAAAAGTAATTCACCTGTTGACCTTGGGTGGCGACCCGTGTCGTTCGAGAAGGGAATCCTGGTGGTTGAATGACGTGGAGATCTGTTATATCCGCGTTACAACACACCACTTTCGTCCGGACTTCAACTAGACGGGCGGTCAGATTAGCCCCATCTGATCAATGGGTTTGTCACGCCAGCTATATGGGATTCTAGCTTCTTGTTTAATTCACATCTCTCTCATCCCTCTCGTTTAATATCTAACTCCCCTTTTATTTGTCCTTTTTAAACATAATGTAAAAAGGATCCTTTATGACGGTGGCGGTAGGGCTAATTATGTATTTCTGAAGGCTATATGGCTATACTCATGCCACTTTTAGGCAGAAAATAAGTGCGGCTCTACGACCTTTTAGTTAAGTGGTTATGTCCGCTAGGTGGTATGGGGATTCTGATGCGGTAGTTTTATATGAGTTTCCTCTTTACGTATTCTTGGCATTTGTCTGTCGGATATCCACAGCAAATGTCCCCATGTTGGACTCCGAGGTGGGTGAGAATATTGGAGAATGAATATCAATTCACCATCATGGGATCCAAACACGTACAAACAACTACTCCGGGTATCAAACGATTTCGAGAAGAGTCCGAATCTGAATCTGATGAGGATATTTCCCCTTTAAATTCTCCTCGTTTTCTCAATATTATCTCTCTAGAGGATGACAAACCTATAACTAGACTCTCTCCTTTTGCCATATCCAAGGCTTTGCTTGGCATCACCAGAGAGCCAGTGAGTGTTACAAAACTCAATAATGGAAAACTTCTTGTTGAGTGTGCCAAAATATCACACTCTGACAATCTCTTTAAAATTCAAACTTCCGTAAACATCCGTGTTGAGGTTATTCCTCACATTTCTCTCAATTCTTCAAAGGGTGTAGTACGCTCCAGGGAAATGGAGCACTGCACTCTTGAAGAAATGACTCATAATCTTAAGTCTCAAGGTGTGACTGAGGTAACGCGCATCAGTACGAGGCGGGGTGGCAAACTCACTCCTCCCAATACTTTTGTGCTTACTTTTAGCACACCAAATCTTCCAAAGACCAACAAGACTGGATATATCATTTTAACAGTTTACCCCTTTATTCCAAACCCTCTGCGATGTTTTAACTGTCAACTCTTTGGTCACCATAGAGAAAGATGCAAGCTGCTACTGTATGTGCCCTTTGCGGCCAGGCGACTTCGCGAATTGCAAAAATCCCGCCTCTTGCGTTAACTGCAAGGACCCACGGAGCTTTTCCTAAGGATTGTCCGAAGAAGAAGCGCGAGATGGAAATACAGAAGGTTAAGATTGGAAAGAACATTTCTTTTCCTGAAGCTAGAAAACGTTTTAAGAGTCTTACTCCGCCCACTCCAGCTGGCAAATCGTATGCCGATGCGAGTAGGGTTGAGAAACCAGCTACCAGGTCGGTCGCGGATCAGACCGTGTTGACCTGGCCAATCGACTCCGACAAGTTTACTACTATTCCACTCTCTGTTCAGAATTCCTCTAAAACATCTTCAGCCTCACAAACTGTGGTTCTCTTAAATAAGCCTTCTGTAGCTCCCAAACCTCTTATAGCTTCCAAGCCTAAAACTCCTTCAACTATATCCTCAACAACTCCTATATCTACTGCATCTACTTCATCTATTTCGAAATCGACGGACTCTGGTGCAACAAAGAGTCCACCAAACCCGTCGAACTCTTCCAAAGGTTCGTCAAATCCGACGAGTTCCTCACCAAGCAGAACTGCTGCCACGGACGTGACAGCAAGAAAACAGAAAACTCCCGGGTTAGGGAAGCAGTCAAAAGGATCTGATGATCCGATTGTACTGCACAACAGATTTGGAGACTTTGAGATGGAGGTTGATGATCCAGCACATCTGGAACTCCCAAAGTCTCCAAAGTCTCTAAGGTCTGCCAACCTCAATGGCCGTAAACCCGTACTTCCGCATTAGTGACATCAAAATCAAATAAGGTCTTTCAATGGAACTGCCGAGTTTAAAATGTAATTATGATGAAATCAGCATACTTTAAATAAAGACAACCCTGTTGCATTTTGTCTTGTTATAAGATATATTTTAAAAGTTATTCATTGTAAAACTATTCTTGTGAATCGAAACACTCCTCTCATAACTGTTGCGTTGAAAACTGGTTTGCAAGCTGTTGCGTGCGTTCAGACTTACGATGCACAGAGTTATAACAATATGCTCCTTATATTTACCGCCCAGTTCTTCACTAGACCTTAAAGATCTAAATGACCTAGTTGCACAATTACCATCACCTTTTATACTCTTGGGTGATTTTAGTGCACACAACTACATTTGGGGTTGTAAAGATATAAACGATAAAAGCAAGAAAGTTGAGGATTTCTTAGCCAAAAACAATTTATGCTTTTTAATAATAACAAAAATGAGATAAAGGGTCCTATAGAAACCTCAGCGTCCGAACGCAATGGCATCTTAGGTCCGCACTGTACTCCAAACAAGGACTTGATAATAAAATTAAAGAGACAAAAAAACAACAGAAAGGGTGGTGAAGACAACAGGGTTATCGACTTGGAACGGTCAGTAGGCACTAAGGCCTACTGGTTAGCTTGAATCGATTTTATATGCGCACAATCCTCGCTATTATCCAGTCTTTAGCGCCCAAATAGACAAGACAGTGTAAACAAAACTACATCCCATCAAAAGGAATTCTCTAACAATAAAGTCCACATCCAGAGAAACTAACTAATGAAACACATACAAAATAATAAACATCACAGGATGTATCCAGAATCGTACTGAACAACCATAGTAGTTGCAGCTAAAGAGAAAACCAATCTAGGGTACGACCAGAAAACCCGAGGGACGAATCACATACTTATTTACATCCAGCTACAGGCTCTCATTCTTCCATTAATTTAACAATATGCGATCCAACGCTCTTGATGGATTTTACGTGGAGTGTTGGTGACGACCTATGTGGAAGTGACCACTTCCCCTTATTTCTTGAAAATATCGGCCCTCCACTTCTCGATTAAACGCAACGATGGAAACTTCGCAAAGCTGATTGGGATACGTTTCAATCTCTTTGTGAGGAACAATTAAAGCCTTCCGTTTTCGAAGATGTCGAAGACTACTCTTTTTACCTAAACCCTTCATGATATAGCTGATCAAACTATTCCAAAAACTTCGGCAAATCCAAAACGCCCACATAAACCATGGTACAATGATGACTTCAAAAAGGCAGTCAGCGATCGTAAAGCTGCATTGAATGCTTTTAACTAGCGGCCAACTTTTTTTCGTGCGAAAGCCCGGCGTACGTACTATTTAGGAAATCCTGGAGATCTTATGTCTCTAGGATGAACTCTCGCTCATCTCTTAAGAAGACGAGGGACATGGTCCGGAAAATAAACGGTAAAGGTAATTCTAGTTGTGTAAATCATCTCAAAACTGATAATGAAGATATAACATCCGTCAAAGATATTACAAACACTTTGGTAGACACTAAAAGAACAGAAGCAGCTTAATTTCAAGTCGAAAAATTTGGAGAAATACAATAAACCGTTCACTCTCAAAGAACTTCGAGAATCCCTTAAAAAGGCTCATGATATATCGGCTGGTCCTGATGGTATCCATTATCAATTATTGAAACATTTGCCTGAAACTTGTCTCTCTACACATCTTGATATATTTAATAAGGTTTGGGTGACAGGAAACTTCCCCGATTCTTGGCGAGAAGCAATCGTTATTCCAGTACTCAAACCTGGAAATGATCATACGGACCCAATAAAGTATCGCCCTATTGCTTTAACGAATTGTATATGTAAAACCATGGAACGAATGATTAATGAGAGACTCGTTTGGTACCTGGAGTCCAACAAACTGATAACAAAGTATCAAAGTGGATTCCGGCGCCAACGAGGCACAACAGACGATTTGAATAATTTATTAGGGATGCTTTCGTACAAAAAGAACATCTAGTCGCTGTATTTTTTTACTTTGAGAAAGCGTATGATAAAGGACTGCATGGAAGTACGGTATCATGAATGATCTTTATGACCTTGGTCTTAGAGGCCGATTACCAATTTTTAAAGAGAATTTCTTGGATGATAGACAGTTTCGTGTCCGAATGGGTTCAACCCTCTCTGACATTCATGAACAGAGATGGGTGTGCCACAGGGCAGCATACTCTCTGTCACCCTTTTTAATATAAAAATTAAGTAAGTATAGTATAGTAAAGTTAAATGCATCAATCCTGGTGTGGATTGCTCGTTATATGTTGTCGTGCAATAAACATGAACACTATTCAGAGACAGCTTCATCAATGTCTCAATAAACTTCAGACCTGGTCTGGTGAAAATGGTTTTAAATTTTCTAAATCTAAAACTAAATTGTATCCACTTTTGTCAGTTACGTAAACATTATGAAGACCCTCATCCAATACCAGTAGTGGATGAGACAAAATTCCTTGGTCTTATTTTCGATCGTAAATTAACGTTTATACCACACCTTAAATACTTGAAGGCCAAGTGCCTTAAAGCTCTTAAATTACTTAAAGTTGTTGCAAACAATAATTGGGGAGCGGATCGTAAAGTACATTTACAACTTTATAGATCTCTTATCAGATCCAAGCTGGACTACGGCTCAATAGTATATGGATCGACTCGCAAGTTATACTTGCAGATGCTCGATCCTATACATAATCAAGGATTACGACTCGCCTTAGGTGCCTTTCGTATATCACCAGCCGAAAGACTATATGTTGAAGCTAATGAACCATCACTCCGTCTCATAGACGGAACAAATTAGCCCTTCAGTATGCCATTAAATTACAATCTAACCATTCAAACCTTTTTAATCCTAGTTATGAACCTCTTTTTAATCGAAAACCGAAGGCCATTCGACCATTTGGTCTTCGTATTAAACCAAAATTAAGAAACCCTAAAATCGACCTTAATTTGATTGCCAAGTACAAAGTACCACAAATTCCACCGTGGACTTCGGAAACACCAACAATTATTTTTGATCTTTGTAATAGTAACACATCCAGTACAGACCCTACTGTCTTTCAAAGCAAATCGAAATACAGTAAGTTTCAACATATATACACAGTTCTAAAGATGGAGATAAGGTAGCTGCAGCAGCTGTTGTTCACAAACACAATGACAATCACAAACACAAGGACAAGGCCTCTATCTTTTCAGCTGAACTTAAGGCAAATGAACTTGCCTTAAACTATATTCAGGAATCTGATGATGACCATTTTGTAATCTTTTTTGATTCCCTTTCATATTTTCAAGCCCTGGTTAATATGAAACATGATAACCCAGTTGTACTTCAACTTTTACAAAAGTACAATTCTCTTACAGTTGATAATGTTATTATTTTCTGCTGGCTTCCAAGCCATGTAGAAATACGTGGTAATGATAGGGCTGATAGTGCTGCTAAAGCTTACATATATCTAATGCCAGATTACCTTATACTAATTTTAAATGTTGTATTAACACATATATTCGTAACTCTTGGTAAGCCGCATGGGATTGGTCTAGTAGACCCATTCGTCGAGAAGAAGTTGTCCTAGCCCGGTGCAGGATAGGGCATACACGTTATACTCATTCATATTTATTACATGGTGAGCTATTACAAGAATGTATACCCTGTATTGCACCGGTCAAACATATCTTGTTGGGATGTGTAGACGTTTACCCTATGCGTCAAAGGTACTACAATGTTAATACTATGAAAGAGTTATTTGATGTTATAGATTTTAGTCTTGTTTTAGATTTCCTGAAAGAAATCAGACTAATAAATCATTATAATAATCAGACTTTATAAATCATTATAATAAGTTCTTATATATATTTACTTTTTTTATATTACTACCATATCATCCCTTATTTGTAAATACATGTAGTTTTATCTTTATGTATTTACATTAAGTTTTATTTACTACTTCATTTCTTCATCTTTCATCAGCTTATGCGCACAATATGACCTATTTTCGTGTCGACGTGCCGTAAAACACCATTCATTCATTTATTCATTGTCATACATTTTGCTTATTATTTTTACATTTTCAATTGACAGATTCAAATCATAAAAAGACGCGACAGTATCAGAAATATATGTTAAGTTGAATTCCTTTAACATGTTTAAGGTATACATTATTTACGTTTAATTAGTAGAAAATAAATGGTTGTCAATATCTAATATATCATCAAGATACCGAGAGGTGTTATTAAAGACTTTGATGAAATCTGCCTGAGTATCTGGTGAAATACTCAACATGAAATCTCGTTCATAGCAAGACAAACAAGAAGTGCAGAGTTAGTTCCATAGGAATAACAACAATTGGTTTATACACAGTATTTCCATACAGGATAATAGAAATATAAATAATTCACAAAATAACTTCTTGGCAAGTAAACATTTTGAATTGTTTAAACTACTATGAGTAAAAATGGCATTATTCTTGCTACGGGCAATGTGGGTATTGCTGTAGCATACGTATTTGAGCACTAAGCTTATCTTTAATAAGGTTGTGCCGTAAAGTTGTATAGAGTGAAGAAAAGTAATCAATAACAAACGTGAGACATGAGGTGCACAGGTAGAACCCATAGTGTTTGTCTATAAACAGTAGTTACATACCTGACGAAAATATTATCTAATAGGAGTACAAATGATTCACAGGCTTCTTGGCAAGTCCACAGAGTGTAATTGTCGAAACTATCATGAGTGAAAAACGCTTTTGGTTGACTGTTTTCTGTGGAAGCTACATTACACTTCGAAAATGTATATTTTTCTCTAACAAAGGTATTTTGAATAAGAGCAATAAGCTTGTGTCTTTAATAAGGTTTAGCGGCAACATTGTATATATGCATAGCATAGTCGTAATTATGAATGAATTTTCAGTAGACAAAAGCAAATATATCCCAGGGTTGTTATAATCTGTAATCTTTGACGCCAGAAAGACAATAAATAAGGTAAATAAGGTAAACGTGTGGAGATGTTTGTAGTGGTGCAGTCACTAGAATTAGAAATAAAAAGGGCTTTATAAGGTTGTTTGTGTTATTTAGGAATCCAGCAAATACTTGGAAGTTTCTTTTGCTTTTCATCTTCCAAAACAATAAAGCAGTGCAGTGAGTTTTATGCGGGGACACATTCTCAGTAGATTGAACTGAAGTATACGAATTAGTGCACCCGAGTTCCAGAAATAAAACATTGACGCGGTGAAGGCGTAAAACAATGATACAGTTATTAACTGCTTTATAAGCAGAACTAATACAATTTTATTCTACAAATCCTGAACTCTCGATTGTCGAACTCTACGCACTAAATTGGCATTTTTTGTTAAATGCAAATTGCATGTTCGTATCTTGCGTGGGTTCTAAACAGGGGATTTATCATCTGATATGTTCTACTAAATACATGCTATTTCAAGTAGTTCCAATTTTATTGCAATCAGTGTAGGAATAAATCCTGTCAGTTACCCTTGCTTAGCAGTTATGAAAAGATGAAATTAACGAGTTCAGTAAAGTTAGGCATAGAAACATAAAAACATTATTCCGCAACAAAATACGCATCGTATATACGTTCATCATCATCCGTTATTCTGTTTTCGTTATATATCCAATCTATTGGGTATTTAAATGCGGAAAATATATTTGATATGGTTTTTCATTGTCAATTAAGTTTGTAGAAGTCGGAGTCCGGAAGACGCAAATATTTATCATTCGACAACAAATTCTGCTAAACAACACATTATTTGTCGTTTTTTTGTATTTCCAAGACCTGTTTGCTAGCGCTCAGTTACAGGCAATCTAAAGATCTCACTACATGGTTAGCTCACTTGAAACCCGGTTCTTCGGTTTTAAATATTTTTAATAATGTCTGACAGATATGTTTATTGTTGTTGCAGGTGTGATGAACAGAGTTTGAAATTGGATATACTGCCACCAAAATATGGCAGATGTATGGGTGTTGAAGAAGAGTATGAATTCTGATCCCAACTCTGGAGTTAAAACCGAAAATAGTGCATTGGAGGACACCATTCAAATTAACAACAACAAAAACTGGTCATGTAACAGATTTTGTATCATTTTTTTCAGTTTGTGTGGGTATATTAGCTTGGAAACTTCTTGTTTGGAATGGCCGTGTGAACTTTATTCATATAGGCCAACATAGCAAAAATGCACTGTGTAGTGAGACCTAAACTGGCACAATGCCAGTCAGATTCATAGGATCTTGAAGAGACTATTGTCGTTGTCTTCAGTTCATTAGTTTCATACCGTGTGGCTGTCTGATAGCCGGTGCACAGTAATTTAGGGAATACAGTTCTTCAAAAAATAATTTCCTGCCTAGATAATATATAAATTCAAATGAAACGCAAATGAATATTGATTTGTGTCAAACGTAAAATACAACCCAATTAATGTGTTCAAAATGTCTGCTTTAACTCAAGGGTTCAACGAACACTACTTGTGTTAAAAGTAAAATAAAACTTAATCAATGTGTTCAAAATTCAAGGATTCAGCGCATTTTTGATTGTATTAGTCCTCATAAGTATAAACATCAACAATGCGACAACACTTCAGTATGAAACACAACGCCTTTCTTTTCAACACGTATAACTTCAAACATAGTTGTTTGTCGTTTTATCACTAAATGTAGTTTCACTCGAAAACAAATCGGTTTTCAAAAACTGATTTCTCTATAGAATACAATACTGCAAAGGAAAGGGGCGCAACGAATGATTGCAACATTCTAATTGATTTTGTATATATTAGATAGTACTCAGCGATATAGTCTACTAATATTTTAATTATTATATAGGGAAATGTAAATTGAAATGACACCACCCACATAATACTACCTTGTCTTGTTAGCGTGGTACCACCTCTGGCAATACTGTCTACGCTCACTAACGTGACAACGGCGACAGAATGCTACTAAATATCACTTCCGTGACACCGGTTCAGACAGTAATGATCAATCCCACTAGCGTGACAACGGTGACAAAAGCTCAAACAATATAAAGCAAGCCCATTCTTTGTGACTTTAAAGTAGAATATCGCTTAAAGCCCCAACTACTTCCAATGATCTTGTCCGTGAGATTAATGATCTTGACTTTGATACCCGCTTGATGACCGTTAACTGTCGGCGTTATTATATGCTGATGACAAAGTTCTCTTGGCGAGTTCGGAAGAGGATTTACGGCGCGTGTTAGATACCTTTCAAAGCTGGTGCCGTAGGTGGCGTGTACTTATAAACACTGATAAATCCAAGAGCGTCCACTTTAGAAAACCGCGTAATAATAAAAGCAATTATGTTTTTAAAATTGGTGATAATGTATTAGAAACATTCGGCCAGTACAAATACTTAGGTGTCATATTTCATGAACACTTGAATTTGTATTATAATTGCGACGATTTAGCTAAAGGTGCAGGCAGGACTCTTGGAATCATTATATCTAAAATAAATAAATTCAAAGAATATGGTTTTAATTCATACGTAAAACTATATTACAACTGCGTTCTGAATCGTACTGAACAACCATAGTAGTTGCAGCTAAAGAGAAAACCAATCTAGGATACGACCAGAAAACCCGAGGGACGAAAGCTCATGCACCCACCTCCCTTAGTTGGGGTTTCAGTAGGTACAATCATAGAGTCCCAAGAGGTAGTCCAGTCATCGCAAAAGTGAAAAGTGAAGCGTAATGACTGACTGTAGAGGGGTCACTCACTAAACATGCAGTGCGCTGTAAAAGCAAAAGGTTATATCCTTTTCTGACGAACTTCCTGATTAAATGTGTAAAGCGGTCGGGAAACCCGTCAGACCCCTTTAACTTTCGAAGTTTATAGACCACATCTCCATAAAATTAGGGTTGTGATATGCCTAGTCGAAGAAGTGTCTTAAGGTTGGTGTTGTACTTTTCCAGCAGGCCCTCGTTACGGCGGTAGAATTTAGAGAAAGATCTACGTAGTTTGTGATAACGAAAACCCTGCTGAAGAAGTTTACTTGTAATAACTTGATTTCGATCAATGAAGTCTATAACATCATTACACGCTCTAGCAAATCGAATGAGCTGGGAGATATACACCCCGTATGCGGTAGCACGAGGTACATCTCCATTCAGGTGTGGATAGTTAACGATGTTAAAATTGAAATCATCTCTCTTATCATAGATTTTAGTATGAATACAATCATTTGAAATCGAGAGATGAAGATCGAGAAATGCTGCTACTGTATCCGAACTGTTGGCTTTATTCAACGTGAGCTATGGTGGATAAATGTTAGTAACCATATGAGCAAAGAACGGATTATTAATATTGAGTATGTCATCAAGATACCGAGAAGTATTATTAAAGGCATCAATAATTTCACCCTGGCTAGCAGGTGACAAACTCAACATAAAATCTCTTTTATAGCAGTACAAAAACAAATCTGCAACAAGTGGCGCTAAGTTAGTACCCATAGGAATACCAACAACCTGACGGTAAATAGTTTTACCGTATCTTATAAAGATGTTATCCAGAAGAAAAGATAAGGCTCTGCAAATAACAGTACAAGTCCACAAATTATACTTATCAATGGGGGCGTTAGTAAAGAAAGCCCTGACATTATTACAAGCTAGAAAAGTTGTACCTTCTCTAGCAAATGTCGTCTGAATAAGCTGAAGCAATTTTTCTTTAAAAAGATTATGTGGTAGTGTAGTCACTGGACCTCCATATTACGGTTTTGGAATAGAATGACAATCGTCTAACAAAACGTGCTTTCAACTGTGACTATACAATTTACAATAATAACTGGTCAAGCAATCTTAAAAATATAATGCAAGAACTTGGTTTGATTATTAACTTTAATAATAAAACTACCGTTAATATGTCAACTTTAAATGTTGTTATAAGAGACTATTACAAGATAATTTGGATACAAAATACTAGAAGTTTACCGAAATTGAGGTATTATATTCTATTTAAAGAAACCTTTGTTACCGATTATTACGTGAAAATGACACTTACTAAGGGTGAGCGATCTATGTTAGCCCAATTTCGTTGTGGTATTCTACCAATTAGAACTGAAACTCGGAGATACGTCGGCGAAAATCAAAAACAGAGACTTTGTAGATATTGTAATGATAATGCTGTTGAAGATGAACAACATTTCTTACTAGACTGCTCTTTTTATAATGATATAAGAAACACTATATTTAATACAACTCTACATAAAAGAGACTTTTTAACTATTGATAAAAGAGAGAAACTTAAATTTATTATGCTTGCTCATCAGAGGAAAGTTGCAAAATACTTATTTAAACCTTTTCTTAGGAGACGCAACTCAACTTATACTGTTACGTAACTTATTGTGTTATCAAGTATAATGTCATTGCTATAAATGTGCAATCATATTTAATATCCACCTAACTGTTTATTGTTGATTTACTCAATTTACATAACAATAGATATTTATATCTTGTGATTTACTTAATATTATTATTTATAGTGACTTATAGGTACTTTGGGCCAGGTGCTTAATTTTCAGTTATTTCATATATGTTTGATTTTGAATTGTATATGCATATGTCACTTTAATAAACTATTTACTTACTTACTTCTACCAGGGAGAAAAATTTAGTAATGGGATTCAAGAGCCTCAAAACCCTATCTGAAGAAAATGAAAGAAAATGTAATCAAAAAAGTTAAAAATAAATGTGGTCAAATATTTTGAATAAAAACACACACACAAACAAGAGGCCCAAGAGGGCCTGTGGATGCTCTACTGGCTAAAACAGCCCTTATAGATTTAGATAGATATAGCTAGATATAGCTCTCTTCTCCTATAGATTTAACAAAGGAAAATACAATATAACAAATCAAGGGCCATAACTGTGTTATTACTAACAAGATCTAGCTGGCTTTCAAAATTGTCCAAGATTTCATTGATATACCGCGCTTTGCACAACTAGACATCATACTGAGGCTTCCTGCCAAATTTCGTAGAAATCCAACAAGCCGTTTAAGAGGAGAAGCGCCAACAAGAAATTTAAAATAAAAATGTCAAAGGGCCATAACTCCATCAAAAATCAGCAAACTGGAACAAAAGCGTGATATGCACAACTAGACATCTTACCGATGCTTCCTGCCAAGTTTCGTCGAAATTCAACAAGGCATTTAGGATGAGTAGTGCCGACAAGAAATTTTAAAGTAAGTGTCAAGTAATTAAAAAGATAATCAAAAAAAAAAATTAAAAAAAAAAAAATTCAAATCAATCAAAAAATAAAATAACTAAAAATGAAAGAAAAAAATTTAAAAAAAAAATTTTTTTAAAAAAAAAAAAAAATATTTAAAAAAAAAATAATATTGAAACAATCAAAAAAAAAAATCAAATTAAAAAAAATATATATTTAAAAAAAAAAACAAAAAAAATATTACCCCTGGGGCGTGTCCAAATATGACACCAGGGTCACCATTTGAACTTGGTAGAGGACCATAACCAAATGCTACATGTAATACATGAGAGCTCTGTGCCATGTGGTTCAAGAGAAGAAGATTTTTTTCAGTTTTTGCCTATACAAGCCTAAGTAAAACTGTGACCCCCAGGGTGGGGCCAAATGTGACCAATGGGTCACCATTTGAACAAACTTGGTAGAAGACCATAAGCTTATAGCAAATGCAAAATAGTAAACCTCTGGCTCTTGCAGTTTCAGAGAAGATGTTTTAAGTTTTTCCCTATACATGTCTATGTAAAACATGTGACCCTTGGGGCGGGGTCAAATGGTGACCCGAGGGTCACAATTTGAACAAACTTGGTTAAGGACCATAAGCTTATATCAAAAGCAAAATATTAAACCTCTGGCTCTTGCAGTTCCAGAGAAGAAGATTTTTTTTCAGTTTTTCCCTCGGGGCGGTGACAAAATTGACCCCAGGGTCACCATTTGAACAAACTTAGTAGAGGATCATAAGCTGATGCTACATATAATACATGAGAGCTCTGTGCCATGTGGTTCCAGAGAAGAAGATTTTTTTCAGTTTTTCCCTATACAAGCCTACGTAAAACTGTGACCCCCGGGGTGGGGCCAAATGTGACCCCTGGGTCATCATTTGAACAAACTTGGTAGAGGACCACAAGCTTATAGCAAATGCAAAATATTAAACCTCTGGCTCTTGCAGTTTCAGAGAAGAAGATTTTTTAAATTTTTCACTATACATATCTATGTAAAATATGTGACCCTTGGGGCGGGGCCAAATGTGACCCGAGGGTCACCATTTGAACAAACTTGGTAAAGGACCATAAGCTTATAGTAAATGCAAAATATCAAACCTCTGGCTGTTGTAGTTTCCGAGAAGAAGATTTTTAAAAAAAAAATCCTATATAAGTCTATGTAAAACTGTGACCCCCGGGGCGGGGACAAATTTGACCCCAGGGTCACCATTTGAACAAACTTAGTAGAGGACCATAAGCTGATGCTATATGTAATACATGAGAGCTCTGTGCCTTGTGGTTTCAGAGAAGAAGATTTTTTAAAGTTTTTTCCTATATGTCTATATGAAAAACATGCAAAACCTCAATATACAAAATTTTGACCCCCGGGACACGGCCATTTTTTATCCCGGGGACTTTATTTGAACAAATTTGATAATTTGATAGTCTAGGCGTTGGCGATCATTTTAAAAGAAAAACTGTTGAAATCTGTCCAGCGGTTCTGGAGAAGAAGATTTTTTAAGGTTTCGATTATATATGGTAATGGCAGCCATCTTGGATGTAGCGCTGACCAAATTTTAACAAATCTAAAAAGCATTCATCTAAGGATCATCCACGTGAAGTTTGGTCAAAATTAGCCAAGCGGTTTCTGAGGAAAAGTCGTTTGAAGAAAAGTTAACGGACGGACGACGGACGGACGACGGACGACGGAAGACGGACAACACACCATCCCATAAGCTCTGCTGGCCCTTGGCCAGTAGAGCTAAAAAATGACATGCACAAAAAAAACACCAAAAAATCACTGAAATTTTATTCTATCCTAAATGAATTCATTCAATCATGAAATGTTCAGCACATCATACATATCATAAACCCAGAAATTGAATCGCTTTACATCTATAAAAATCCACATAATTATGTACACTGTAGAAATACTCAATATATATACTTTATTAATACATATTTCAAAAATATTACATAACCAAAATATGTCATACATTATATTTTTAGGGTTAGGCATTCTTGATTGGAATGAGAATGTTGACAGACCTTCAAGTTCTGTTCGAATGGTGCGGTGCCCTGTTCAGGGGCGCGAACAAGCACCAAAAATAATTCTATAACAAAGACATTTTCATTTGTCAATAAGTTATGGAAACACTTTTGTCATTGTTAAAGTTCCAAAGTGACACATATCTACGAAAGACAAATTGTTGTGTTACTTTGTTCTATATAGATTTTGTATAAACGTAATGAAATATGATAAATTAAAATTTATTACATTAAAAACATTAAACAATCAATATTAATAAAAGAAATGTATTTATACAAACATGTTGTCATAATCAGTGTCATTCTTATTGAGGTAAAATCTCCTTCCACTTATTTTCTACATATTAGCCTAACACAGTGTTGTGTTGGTGTAAAATGTATCCCCATTAATGAATTCCTTCTGTCTTGTTTTTATGCAGATACATACAGTATTTCTTGGATGCTCCAGTTTGTATAAACATGCACAGGGTCGAAATGACCACATGGTGGGATAATTGCCCATTAATCAGCAACACAAGTATGCGTAGCTCGGGGTTTAAGGCCGTTCCAGGAGGCGTGAGAGGTTTTGCACCATACATTACCTCTCATGAACAGACTCAATAAAACAGAGTCTGCTCCTTTTATCTCTTGTTTGTGTTTGTTGCTTCCAAGTGATGCCCTTTTCAGTATTATTACTATCGTGACGACAATACTACCATCTCAATATCGTCACACCGGCTTAGATAGTAATACCCAATCTCACTTATCATGAAGTCGGCTCAGACAATTACAAGTCTGACAGCAATAGCAACGCAATATTATTACTAAGCCAGACAATTAATCTCATCAACCTCAAAAGAGGTTTAATATCATTCATTGTTTATCTGATACGGCAACGTTCAATGTAGACTGGGAATAGTTTCAAAGCGGACAGAAACTTATTAAACCAGGAAAACATCGACAATTTGAAAATCGAAAGAAATAATAAACTGGTCTGCTTCCGAATCGAACTCAATTTAGAAGTACTAATGGGAGCAAATACTCTATAATCGTATAATTCAACACTGTAAGGAGTAATAAAAGATATATACACGAGTAATACCAAAGCAATTGCCCTGTCTGAGGCATAACGACCCAGTAGCATCAAGTATAATGAGACAGCTTGTATATAGTTTAATACATACATTCGCACGAATTTTAAATTTATTATGTTGGTTAAATTCGAAAGTCTTAAGGAATAAGTGTACATTGAAATGAATCTAAATGATGTTTAACCGCTTATCAACGCATGGTAAGTTATTTCACATGGGCCCATATAGAGGGAAAGGAGTCCTAGTAATCCGGGACGGTATTCTTACTGTCTATAGATTCCTGTGTTCATTTAACGTATTTTCATAACGGCATTACGTGGTCCTGCCTTAATTCCATTATGCGATGGGAAAGCTTATATTAGCAGGATTTCATAACGGATATTTCGACAATAAAACATGTTTAACAAGAAAAGATATAACGTAAACGTTACATATGTGCACATCTCTATGCGAGTGATTTTTTTGAAGAGGTAGTTTTGCATATGCAATCCAAAGCTTCCATTCTATTCAAGCTACCTACCCATAAAGTTTCATTCAAATATCACATTCCTAACTAAAGCAAAGTATAACAAATTCTATGTATACGCATTTTTCACAACTATTTTTATGGCAAATTACTGGTAGAACGTGAAAACAACATGATTATTGCTTTATTATGTATAGTTGTATATAGCAACAACTATTTCGAAGTTTTTTAGTGATTCGCGATGTCAGTGAATTATTATTAAAGATAATACGTAATTAACATGTTTAGACCCCACTGGATTGTTATTGTGTTGGAATATGGCATATATAGACATCTTGTTATCGTTATATCTCCTGTATTTGAGATCGGATTCGATCAAAACATTCATAGATTGTAGAGTTCAGCGTCTAGTTGTGCAAGAACAGAAAGGTAGGGGTGCATTCCGGATTTGAACGCTATACCAATTGACAAGATGCAAACATGGCAAGAACAACTCGCGTCGGGCGCTATTTTCCCCATTTCTATTCATTTTTCCTGCACTTTGTGGCATGGTATGTTCATCTTATTCAGATTTTGTCCGTTACACAAACCCCGCCGCATTCAGCGCTTTCAGTGCTTTGATTAATAACGGTGACCTTGACCTTGACCCCAAAAGATATCCCAAACTTGCTTTTCATATAAGCTATGTACACATCAAGTTTCAGGACAATATATCATTCCGAACTAAAGTTATTGAGTGGAAACCATTTTTCTATGTTTAGTAATACCTGAATCTATCCAAATTTGTACAATGTATCCAAACTTCCAGACACCAAAATGGCGGACAATTCCTTCTTTTCAAGAAACCCGTAAACGTTCGGTAAATCTCGTCTATTTCCGTAAACGATTTCCGGCCCAATACGATAAATCACTTTTTTTTCCTACTACTATATAACGATTAAAACCTCGTATATTTCCGTAAAAAAATGCGAGACTGGTTGGGTAATTTCCGTTAATCACTTTTGTACTATATAATGATTAAAACCTCGTATATTTCCGTAAACAATTGCGAGACTGGTTCGCTAATTTCCGTAAATCGTCAAAACAATTTTAGACAAATTAATATACCATGGACTACATATCTGTCAGAAAAACTTTTTTACTGAAAAGATGCGATAACCTGTTTAAAATTACAAACTTTTTAGGCCGAAATTAAGGTTTTATTTCATATCCCCGCCAACCCCGTTTTCGCTTCTTGAGAAGGGGTTGGATGGGGTATGAAAGTTAATACTCGGACCACGTAATGGGACCGCCCTGTGTATATTAGACGGACGAGTCTATGATAAATAAAGGATACACAAATGTAACCCAGTGGAGCCAGTGAGACACCAACCCGTGATCTGCTTTAGATGCTCGTATCTGACAATATACTGAGATGTTATCAGTTTATATCATATTTACATGATGAAAAGTGTTCCAAGCATGTGTCTAATATTAAGGTTATGCAATGTTTCTTTTGTTTTTACTTAAATTCTTTTACTTAAATTCCATTTATTCAGAATAGTTGTTTCTTTTAAAATGCATCAATTTACATCCATTTTGAAAGCATGAACTATTTAAAGAAATTGTTTACTCTGAACGACTTCCTTTCACTCATTCATTTTGAATCTGATGTGTAAATACTCATTGCAGTCAAAAACTATCTACAGTTCTGCTAAAGTGTCTACAACATAGATAGGACATGAATTCATTTGCTAAATCGACTTTACAACATAGTAACGGGAAAGAAGAAAGATATTAACACACATACATACATTTCTTTATCTACACTGTCCCGTTTATTGGGATGACAATAGGGTAAGAGTGAGGTTTGGTGCACCCTAGAACCTGTTTTAAACTCCCAGCGGCCTATTTTGGTCACTGACCGTTCCAAGGCGGTAGCCATATTGTCAACCCTTGTGTGTTTGTGATGTCTTATCTTGCCGTTTATTAATCTGTATATATAGTTGTTTCTTTGTGTGTTTTTGTACAATGCCATCCTTGAATGCTACTTTTCTTGTTCGATTTTTATAGCTATGTAATATAGTTACGTATATAAGCATTAGTGTTGCTGTATGTAGCGTGTTTTATACGATCTGAAACAATTAATATACCGCATCTGTCACCGATCATTCGGATAAACAACGAAAATCAAACAAAAACAAAAGTCACCTCGTTTTCTCCTTTAAGATGTAGAAGAATAAGTATTCGTATACAATACAATACAATACAATACAATACAATACAATTGCCTCTGACCCAAAATACAGTATATACAAAAGAAACAAACATTCACAATTAGCGTCTTTCAAATACATATATCTAAATATAAACTTGAGACTGATACTGTATCTCAGTAAACCGTTATAGTACAAAGGTTTAATCAGAAATATACGCATCTTCACTGATTCACTTTTCAGTATTTATTGACATTCTCACTAGCGTTTGTTTAGTGCTGTGTGGCGGCCGTAAAAAGTCGCCCCGACTAGAAATAAGTAGAGTTATTACTTACTGGTCCTTTAGGATCATCAAGCCCAATAGTTGTGCTTTAAAGTAGAATATCGCTTAAGACGGTGCTAGGAGGCGTTAGAAGTGTTGCACTTTACATTAACCCTCATGAACAGACTCAATAAAACCGAGTCTGATACTTTTATCTCTTGTTAGATACATATCTAAGTGTTCGGGTTATCATTGAGTCCTTTCATAAAGCCAAATTGTAACCCATGTGTCACGGATGGTCTGCTTTAGCACTGCCAGTCGCATACACATGGACTTTACATTACCTGTCATAAACAGAATCAATAAAGCCGAGTCTGCTACTTGTATCTCTTGTTTGTGTTTGTTGCTTACAAGGGATCCCCTTTTCAGTTTTTATTGACATTCACACATTAGCGTTATATATATATTTATTTAAATGGTTTGTTCTGTTTTTCCTTCTCCAAAAGATTAACATATTCCTTGGTAGTGAATGAAAATAATCACGCGATATATAAACAATTCTCAGTCTGGTTCTTTTGGTCGTTATTTTATTATACACTGAATATTTTTAAGTTTTCTGTTTTTTTATGATCTTATATAGCATTTCCGTTGCCATGGTAGCTATCGGGATGATTTGGTGACACAAATAAAACACTATCTTTATTGAGGTAAACTTAATAAGCATGTACCGTTTCATGTTTCTAAGGTCCTTTTACTGACATTATTCTAATGAAATAAAATGATTAATCAAAACGATGAAGGTGATTTAGCGTTGTTGTTTGAAGCTGTCTTAATAAAGTCCCCACCTGCCAACGATAAATATTGTTATAATTAATAACACGCACAGAGGACGTCTGCATCAGCAGCCATGTACAAAAATGCCGTTCTTTTCATTTTCAGTATAGATCTATTTGCACCATAGGTACGCCATGCTTTTAGTTTATTAATAGTTTTGGAGTGTTTCAGAAGGTCTTTAACA
>JAWPHD010012956.1:60000-72002 GCA_037043455.1 Cyrtodaria siliqua
TTTTGACAGAGAAAATTTCTACTTATTCTGCGACAATAATATATAGCCTACGACAACGACAAAAAAAAACACCTTTCGATAGAGATCAATCAAAATTGAATACTCATTCGCAACATCTCGTAGACTGCTTTGCAGCATGACTCGAATGTAATACGCAGGTTTTCATATTGGTAACGTCATACTAGCGTGACGCGCGTCAGATTCCCGCCAAAACGAATTTGCATTCAAAATCAAAGTTATATCTTCAACATTTTACAATGTCATTTAGCCGATTGCTCCATCTATAGTTTATTTAAGTGAAAACAGTGATAAAACCTTTATCTGTATTGTAAATAACAAACATGCAACGCAAACCATACATCAACACGTGTGGCAAGCGGCCATATTGTGTATGTAGCAACAGCTTAGCAACAGTGCACTATTTTCTGTGCCGTTGCCTTCCGGCTAACAGAATGTCAAGAATTTGAACATAGCGAAGCGCCGTGATACACACGAGGCGGGATCCCGAGGAATGACGGGATTGACCGAGCGTTCACGATTGTTGAATACTATGCAAATACAATTTGCTATTCTTATAATTGATATTAATGATTGGACAAATGTAAGTTATCCAAAAAGACTAGCGGGACGCCGAGAGTTTTAAAAAAAACAAGATTGTCGTAAGTCCCTTTAAAGCCTTCTTCACCAGTAACATTGGCTATCACAAATGGTTGGTGACGACGATAAAAAACTAAAGGGTGCCATTCAAGGATCAAGTTCAATTTCAATGAGGTGTTAACTCGACGGGGATTATTTTTGTTTACACTGTCCTGTTGTTTAGGGAGGGTAAGAGTGATTTTGGTGCACCCTTGAACCGGTTTAAACACCTTGGTGGTCCCTTTTACCAATAACCGTTCCAAGGCGGTACCTCTGTTGTCAACCTTTATATGTTTGTGATGTTCATTTTTACTGACTGTGTTTGTGATTACTTTTTTAATCACTTTTGCGTTGTAATACTTGTTGGAGTGACTGTATTCTGTGAATGCTACTCTTCCTGTTGGACTTATAACCTTTTCTTTCAGAGAGTTTGATATAATTTAATGTAAGTAACATATGCGTTAATGTCAGTGTTATCTTGAATGTTAATAACTCACCACGAATCTGCCCACTCAGCTTTCTCTAATGTCCCAGTTAATAGTGTTAGATATGTTAATCGATTCGGTGTTGTTTTCAAAGGAATATTTCAAATTACGTTATTTGTGTTTGAATCTTGGTGTTTGTTGGGTGGGGAGTGGGGTTGGGCGGACAGCATGCGATAGAACTATAATAATTCACATTCAATGTTGTGTTTATGTTTATGTTTATTGTTTAAGGGAAGCATTGACAAAGTTTATGTGCAAGCATATTTAAATTAAAAACATGTGCGACACTCTATTTCTGTTTTCCATTGTGTTCAGAAAAGGAGTCCGTAAGACTGAAATGTTGTCAAGTCAATGTATATGTCAAACAAACTTGGCGCCTTCCTACGATAATTAGAGCTTCTGAAAGCGCTGAGGTATAATACAGTAACTCACCGTTTGAAGTAAAATTGTTTGACACATTGTTACACACTCTTACTCCAATGTAAAATGAAATTCAATTATATGTTGAAAATAACAAACAACAATATAACAACGTCATGTAATTGTGGATATATTACGCGTTTGTTTAAGACGGGTCTAAGTTTTTCGTCAATCTTGATTGGCATAAAGTCTTGGTATTAGGTTAGGTTTGAATATTAGCAATTCATACTTAATTAATTATTCAAATAGCAATATATACATAAACACTAAAGAAAATTGAAACGCAACTCAAATATATTAACGTGTATTTAACAACAAAAGAACTATTTCTTTTCAGCACACAGTATTCATTTTCACTAGAAAATATGATGGAAGTACTGGTGGAGATTTTCAATCACGGGTATATTAGCAATATATTACTTGAACAAACAAAACTATATATATACTGACCTAAAAAGGTTTCGTTTTATTACCCTTAAGCGTATGTTAGCAAATGCCTACGTCATATTCTAATAAAACACATATGGTAGAATGACGAGGAAAGAAGTTCCAAAAATGTTTGAAAGAAGAAATTTAGAAATCGCCGAAGACGATAAATAAAATAAAATATTCCAGCCTCGGTTTTATTGAGACTGTTCATTAACGTTAGTGAAAACGTCTTGCTACCATACATCCCTCTATCCCCAGGTTGGGCAGAACTCTATATTTAAAATGTAAATAGTACGAAATTTTCAGCAATCCCGAAGATGGTAGATATATAACCGTGAAAACGGCACTTTCAATATGGTATATTCATACCATTCAATGACCAGCGGCGTATGGTTCCAGTTTCTAACTAAATGCTTTGCACTAAACGAAAAAAAAACAATGGGCGAAATAAACAAAATTGAATTTATTTGGGATCAGAGGTTATGAAGCCTGCGTATCGCAAGTAACAAATGATTAAATTAAAAAGCAGGTAATATATCCTAAGGGTGAATAAACATTACCCAAAACATTTAAAGGCTAGATTAGTACCAACTGTTCGAAATGAAAGTAAGAAAACAAGAATAGTTGAGAATGTACCACTGATATCTATCTATATATATATATATATATCGGGCTCAACGGTCTCGTCAGACCGGAATGAATAACAGTTCAGGCCTTGAATTTCACATTTCTTGAGAATATTCTTAGACTTAAGCTCAAGTATGTAAGTTTCAATCACAAATATTCCTAGAAATTTACAGAATAAACTTTCAATGCAAGTTGCTGAATTTAATAACGCCCATACTGTAAATGCAAATTCTCTGTTATACAATGGGGTTATTGTGGCAATTAGGGCTTACGTTAGAAAAAATAAGTCCACAAAACCAATGGAAAAAATACAAAGCCAAATTCTTCCCTTTAATATCATTCCATTCTTAAGAATAAAAATGGATAAAGGGACCTTTATAATATTATTAACCAAAATCCCAGCAAACCAACCTCAATTCCAAATGCATTGAGAGGAAATTTATAACATACAAGAAGAAAAATGTATATATACATTTCCCCCTTTAAATCCTCAGCAAATACAACATTACAGTGGTTTCAAGTACGGTTAAACCATAGAATTCTTCCAACAAAACAATTTCTACATAAACTAAACATCGTTGATAGTCCATTGTGCAAGTATTGTCAAGAAGAGGAAACGGTAATGCATATGCTTTAGTACTGTCCCGAAACGCAATCGATTTTTAATAAGTTAAAAGCTTGGGATTCCGACAATAACCTGTTTTTACATATCACAGAAGAACAAAATACATTTAATATTAGTAACACATTAACACCAGCTGAGTTGTACATACTACTTGAAATGAAGTATTATATTTTGAAAACCAAACATTTACAAAGTAATCTGCCTATAGAGGCCTTTAAAATAGTATAAGAACATATTTTAGAATTTTTGAATTTATAGCAACAAACGATAGTGTACTCGAAACATTTGGAAAAAAATTGGAAACAAATATAAGAATATTTCTAATTAGCTTTGATTCTATAAATATCAGAGAACTTCACTTGTCCATTTTGTGTTGCCGATAATTGTCGTAATGAAAATGCAAATTCGTTGAAAGATTTGTGTACTATTGGTGTTAACGTGAAAGCGCAGATAAAAATACACTTACTGTCTGGATGATTTTTTTTTTTTTAAATTATCACCGAACTTCCACGACGGCCATCTCATAATTTATGTCACCTGAAGAAGGGAATACAGAATCGTCATACTAAAGAAATATAAAAAGATCGGATACATTTGCTCTAGTTCCTGCAGACAAAGTCTCCAACAATGTCATTGTTGTCTGACGATTACACTATATCAGTACTTTGAATGCAGAGCTAGCGAGCACTTCTGCTTATCTAACCACACCATTGCTGGGGATGGATATAGTTTCCAGCATATGTCCTTTTTGGAGACTATGAAGGTTTCTGTAAATATTAAGCAGAATAAGCTCCCCACTACGTACAGATTTCCTGACCACTTTAGAAAATTAGTCAGGAAATGCGTCAGAAAAGGATACAGCGCACTTCATGTTTGGTGATTGACCTCTCTCCATCAGTCACTAAGCTTCACTTTTCTCTTGTGCGATGACCGGACAACCTCGCAGGACTGCATGATTGCACCTTCTGAAACCCTGAAAGGGGAGGTTGCTGCTTGAACCTTTGTCCCGAGGGTTTTCTAGTATTACCCTATATTTTTTTTCTCTTGGGCTGCGACTGCTGTTGTTGTTCAGTACAATTCTCGATACATTCTGAGGTATCTTTCTAATAACATAACGTGTATCGTTTCCTAATTTTACCAGATGTGGACTTTATTGTTTGAGATTTCATTTTGATGGGATGTACATTTTTATTACACTGTCTTGTCTATTTGAGCGCTGAAGATAATAGCGAGGTTGTGTAAACTTGAAATTGATTTAAGCTAACCGGTGGGCCATAGACTGTTCCAAGGCGGTAACCCTTTCTTCACCACTTTTTATGACACTGATGTATAGTATAATATTATTGAAGTGTTTATATGTAAGGCGTGCGGTGGGATGGTCCTCCCCGACCCACAACATGCCAAATTAATGGGTCACCATTGGCGTCTGATTTGTTCTGCTGAATAATTGCTATTTCAACAGATTTCCATTGGTATAGCAATCCTATCAATTTCCCGTGCTAAGCAGTTTTGTAAAGAAACATAGGTAATGGTTTCAGTGCACTTAGTCACAGGAACACATATTTCCACAACAGAAAAGGCATCGACCACTCATACGTGCATCAGTCTTCGCTATGCTTTATAGGTATATATCCAAATTTCCAATCTGTTGAGCATCTAAATGCGGAAATTGGATTTTATATGGTTTTTCTTTCAATTTGCCAAGTAAGTTTACAGAAATCGAAGACGCAAAAAGTAGTTGTTAGATAAAAAATAATGTGTTGAAAAGCAATTTATATGTCGTTTTGTGAAGCTGGCGCTTATGCAATCAAAAGTGGCGGAATGCCAGTCAAATTCATAAGATTTGTAAGAAAGCTCACATTTTTACGAGAGATAAATACTTAAATAACTATTGCCGTGGTTTCATTGAGATCATTTTCTTTCGAAATAGAAGATATAAAAATTATATAGAAACTAATTTAATAATTTCTATAATAGCCAACATTAATATTTTGGTCAAAAACCTAGCTTCTAAGCAAAACAAATCTCCTTAACGTCTTATTTATTTGGTTTCAACACGATATTGCATTGCATTTTACAAAGGTATGCACATGGGTCGGGCAACAAGTTCTTACAACATTAGTTACAGCCCTTCCCACTACAATTTGATTACAGTTATAATATTATGGATGTAATAAATATAGTACAGAAAATATTGTTTATTCCTGTATTGGAATCACAACGGTGGTGTTCAACTTTGAAAAACCAGACCACATGACAACTCCAAATCCATGGTTAGTTATAACTATCTGATCATATTTAATTTCTAAAAATATTGACCGAGAACATTTTTTAAATAATAAAAAGATTTAGACCAATGAACTTTAGGTTTACCAATTCATACATAATGGTGTATTTATCCAATGTATCCAATTACATTGCACCTATTTAAAACAAGAGTTTATCCGTTTGACGATTGGCAATCTGATAGCCGGAACTCGGATATATAATCAGATAATCACGATGTAAATTTCATCTAATAGACTACGGCTTTTAAACGGTTATAGAGGGTGGAAATAGGTGTTACATAGAGTTTAATAAGCAGTGTTTTTGAGATACGGGAAATATCTCCCGAGCTAGAGAAATGGCCCCGATATAAGAACGAGTGCGGAGAACGAGTTCTTATATCGGGACCATTTCTCTACCGAGGGAGATATTTTCAGTATCTCAAAATCACTGGATATTAAACTATATATTACATAATTTAAAATGATATTTTATTAATATTTCTAATGATTCACGCCTTTTTACACCAGTTTGCACGAGAACGCCAAGACGACGTTTAGTCATACAAACAAAACAAGTGGAACCGGAACTCTTCGTTAATTTCCGTAATCGTTATTTCCTAGTGGCGGAATCTGACGAAGACGTCCGTAAAACAATCGGAACGTCATTTGGCATTCCCGCCACTGACGGAAAAGGCCGAGCAATGTTCCGTACTGGGAAATCTCTCCCACTGGGAGATATTTCCCAGTAAAGCAAACGAGTAGATATAGCTTTTCTATTCCCAGTATTTCCTATACAAATCACAGACAAATATGTAATATACCTTATTATATTAAAACACATGAACAGACGCAATAAAACCGTGTATGCTGTTTTTTTCTCTCAGCTGGTGTTCGTTGCTTCTGAAGGAGCGCCTTTTTTCAGTATGTATTAATACAACAGTAATTAACAATAAATAATAATATTTAATGATGGTAACTTATCAAATACATCAGTTGTACTCCAGTATGTAAGCAACAACACTTTCATTTTGGGAAAGGCAGTATAATTCTAGAAATAAAATCCTACCTAATATATTACTAGATGGGTGTTCCGCGGAACACGTGTGTCGCCTGTCGGCGCTTTGTCAGAATAACAAGGTTTTTTGGACCCAGATAAATGACCTTGACAAACTGGCCGGAGTAAGTTTTCGTGAAGAGAACAATGAGTATTTAATCCATACAATGGGCTTCATTGTAACCTTGACCTTCATATCTTAATATGGTCATGACGATGTTGTCATGACAAGTATATATTGAAAGTTTGATAAAGAAATATCAAAAAATGAGAAAGTTACAGCCAACTTTAAATTTTCATGAAGAAAAAAACGAGTATTACACCCATATAATGACCCTCAGTGTGACCCTGACCTTTATATTTTTAGTATGGTCATGTCGATGTTGTCATGATGAGTATATATTGAAAGTTTGATGAATAAATACAAAGAAATGAGAAAGTTATAACTAACGTCATGGTTTCGTGAAAAACAAACGAGTATTTAACCCAAAAATGACCTTCAGTGTGACCTTGACCTTTATATTGTTAGTATGGTTATGTCGAAGTTGACATGATGAGTATATATTGAAAGTTTGATGAAGAAATATCAAGAAATGAGAAAGTTATAGCGAACGTTATGTTTTCCTGAAGAAAAAAAGAGTTCAACGATTCAGCGTATTTTCGATTGCTTACATAAATATAGACCTCAACAATGTGATAACACTTCGAAATGAATAACTACTTTGTTTTTCCAACTCCTTGACTTAAAGCATAGTTGTTTATCACCAAATTGCGTTTACTCATACTTTTTTCAAATATTATTTTCTATATAAAATATATGTTGCCAAGGATAGGGGAACAAAGAATGATTGTAGCATTTTTCATTAATTTTGTTTATGCTGACCTTACATTATTAACCTATACTCACTCCTGAATTGTGCTCTATTTGATGTAAATTCAAAGTATTTATTAAATGACATAATTGTAAAGTTATTCAACTTATATCTTAAAACACTCATGTATAACATTCCGTGTATTTATTAAATTTGAATGAATAACATTAAAGGTGGGGGACAAATATAAATGCCCCAATACAAGAACATAAAATGAAATAAGAAATAATATCTATCTATATCATGGTATATGCAGATATAGTAAAATATGAGGTTTGTTGGGTGGGATGGTGGGTTACATTTTTTCATCAGGGATAGCCAAATTTGAAGCGGTTGTAGCTGCAACTATACGGAAGCTGTGCCCTAATAAAACTGGGTATTACAGCCAGTCCAACTTAGTAAACGGTGCAAGTTTGTGGTGAAAAGTTACCTAGAAACAGGAGTTTCATTCAAAAAGGAGAATAAGGGCCCAGTTGATGGCATACGCATTTGAACAGTCAAATATCCTCCATTTAAGATGGTAATTTGTATTCTTTACCTAATGTTGTGTTAATGAATTGCTTATATACAGTAATTGCTGTCTGATAGGTTTGTTGACTTTACACGCCCAAAGCATTGTTCAACAAGTCAGTAGCCAGACTTCTTAACGAACCGACCTCTCTTCTTCTATGTCCATGACCATTGGGTTCTGGAATGGACTCAGCTGAAGGAATTCCCTCCCCCACCCCATCCCCCAATCCATAGACGAGAAAGTTTGTCATATTTGTTAGACCAGCAATGTGACAAGCTTGAAAATGAATGTTGTATCTCAAACATTGAACAACTAAACGTCTTACTGAATGCATGATTATGATTACTTTAACTTTTAATGTTTAACTTATTGATAATATAGACAACAGCTAAATTATCTGAATGAAGCATAATGCACCTGTTGTGGAGCTGTTATATGCTAAATGTTCCATGAGTCTGACTATTTTTTTGTAAACCACTGATATCCAAACCCAATATTACTCGCATCCGTACAGAGGTTCACAATAGTTGAATTATGTCCCATATGTCAGACAAAAACAGCGACTTTCCATTGAAAGTTGTTATGAATACCGACCATGCTTCTAAATCAGCTCTGGCTTCTTTATTAAGCCGCCGTTTGTGATGTGGTTTCTTTAATCCTAGAGTGAGATAAATATCCCGACGCAGAAATGGCCGACCTGGTGCAACTACTTGTCAAAGACTGCAGTTCTCTTAACGTGACCTTTTACCTACATTTGAACTGAGACAAAATGTTCTGAATTTTCAAAAGTTTGTTAATTGGTAGACGTTTTTCCATGGCATTAATATCCAATTCAATACCAACAAATGGTAGTGTGATGCATGGTTGAATTGTTTTTTCTGCTTTAATTGGAATGCCTACATGTAATGTCAGTTTCAAAAATTATCTGGATCAAGAGAACACTTTTTTGTTATTTTCTTGGCGGACCAACAAACAAAATGTCATCCAATATATATTTGCACAGCCAGAAACTATAAGTTTGTGTTCAGCTATCCATTGTAGTGCATTACTAAACTCTTTAAAACAATTACATGATAAACTGAGGCCCATAGGCAGAGTTTAGTCATAATAAAAATGTGTCTTCTGTTTACGGAACACTCCTTGACCTTGAAATGTTAAACATTCACAGATACCATGATCCACAGTATTACTTATGCTGTGTATGTTTTCCTATTATAGAAAGATGTAAATATTTACTGTAACCGTGAATACTTGAACTTAAAGTAAAAGTCACAGCATTAATGTTCTGGAAACAGACTTACAGCAGCCAAACAGTTTTTAGATCACCTGAGCCGAAGGCTCAAAGTGATCTATTGCGGGGATCACTCTTCGTCCGTCGTACGGCGTCGTCGTCGTCGTTAACTTTTCTTCAAACGACTTCTCCTCAGAAATCGCTTGGCTAATTTTGACCAAACTTCACATGGATGATTTTTAGATGAATGCTTTTCAGATTTGTTAAAATTAGGTCAGTGCAACATCCAAGATGGCCGCCATTAGCATATATAATTGAAACGTTAAAAAATCTTCTTCTCCAGAACCGCTGGACAGATTTCAACAGTTTTTCTTTTAAAATGATTGCCAATGCCTAGACTGTCAACTTTGTTCAAATAAATTCCCCAGGATCAAAAATGGCCGTGCCCCGGTGGTCCAAAGTTTGTATATTGAGATTTTGCATGTTTTTTATATAGACATATAGTGGAAAAAAATCTTCTACTCTGAAACTACAAGGCACAGAGCTCTCATGTATTACATATAGCATCAGCTTATGGTCTTCTACTAAGTTTGTTCAAATGGTGACCCTGGGGTCAAATTTGTCCCCGCCCCGGGGGGTCACAGTTTTACATAGACTTATATAGGGGGGGAAAAAATATTCTTCTTGGAAACTACAAGAGCCAGAGGTTTGATGTTTTGCATTTACTATAAGCTTATGGTCCTTTACCCTCGGGCCACATTTGACCCCGCCCCATGGGTCACATATTTTACATTGACATGTATAGGGAAAAACTTAAAAAATCTTCTTCTCTGAAACTGCAAGAGCCAGAGGTTTAATATATTGCATTTGCTACAAGCTTATGGTCCTCTACTAAGTTTGTTCAAATGGTGACCCAGAGGTCACATTTGGCCCCACTCCGGGGGTCACAGTTTTACATAGGCTTGTGTAGGGAAAAACTGAAAAAAAAATCTCTTCTCTGGAACCACATGGCACAGAGCTCTCATGTATTACATGTAGCATCAGCTTATGGTCCTCTACTAAGTTTTTTCAAATGGTGATCCTGGGATCAAATTTTTCACGGGCCCGGGGGTCACAGTTTTACATAGACTTATATAGGATTTTTTTTTAAAAATTTTCTTCTCGGAAACTAGAAGAGCCAGAGGTTTGATATTTTGCATTTACTATAAGCTTATGGTCCTTTACCAAGTTTGTTCAAATGGTGACCCTCGGACCACATTTGACCCCGCCCCAAGGGTCACATATTTTACATAGACATGTATAGGGAAAAACTTAAAACATCTTCTTCTGAGCCAGAGGTTTAATATTGTGCATTTGCTATAAGCTTATGGTCCTCTACCAATTGTGTTCGAATGGTGACCCTGGGGTTACATTTGGCCCCGCCCCCAGGGCTTCACAGTTTTACATAGGCTTGTATAGGGAAAAACTGAAAAAAATCTTCTTCTCTGGAACTGCAAGAGCCAGAGGTTTAATATTTTGCATTTGCTATAAGCGTATGGTCCTCTACCAAGTTTGTTCAAATGGTGACCCTGGTATCAAATTTGGCCGCGCCCCGGGGTTTACAGTTTTACATAGACTTATATAAATAGGGGGAGAAAAAAATCTTCTCAGAAACTGCAAAAGCCAGAGGTTTAATATTTTGCATTTACTATAAGATTATGGTCCTCTACCAATTTGTTCAAATGGTGACACTGGGACAAATTTGACCCCGCCCTGTGGGTCACAGTTTTACATAGACTTATATAGGAAACACATTAAAGTCTTCTTCTCGGGAACTACAAGAGCCATAGGTTTAGTAGTTTGCATTTACTATACTATTATGGTCCTTTACCAAGTTTGTTCAAATGGTGACCGTGGGGTCACATTTGGCCCCGCCCCAGGGGTCATGTTTTAAATAGACTTGTATAGGGAAAAACTTCTTCTCTGAAACCACAAAGCTCTCATATATTACATGTAGCCCTGGGGTCACATTTGGCCATGCCCAAGGTGTTACACTCTAGCACCTTCATTTTGTATTTGATATTTACAAAACTTTGTCAGTGTCTTTATATCAATGTTGTTATACACAACAGAGCCCACATTTCTTGAACAATCTTAACCAAACTTGCACAGATTGTATATGACCATTAGATTTCGAAGAAGTTTGATTATGTGCCAGTACTCAGGTGATCGATTTAGGGCCATCTTGGCCCTCTTGTTTCATAACAGGACAGTCAAGTGGATAATAGTCTGGGAAATAATAGTACATAGACTACATCATAACATATACAAATGTATCATTTACATTTACAGAATATTCATTAAATAACAACCAACAGCATTCTAAAACATATCCTGGGATTAAGCATTATATTTTTGAAGATGTTTAAATCCTAAGAATTGTTTAAAGTGTAAACATAACATACTTAAAGGCATGCATCTACCTCAAATTGTTAGACTGAAAAAGAAAACAACATCTTCTGGAACAGTAGTATTATGAAAATAATTAATACAATAATTAATACAATAATTAATACAATAATTAATACAATAATTAATAATAATAGGAATCGAATTGAAAAACATAATGTTCATTTCTATTTCTGTAGCTTATAATCGAAAACAAATATTTTCAATTGTAAAATGTCAATGAATACCATTGTAAAAATATATTTGTTCATGTTACGGTTTCAAACAACGGAGAACTGCTCTTCGAATGTTTTTGAAATATTTCCCCATTGCATTACTGTTTAGGTGCACACCGTCGATGAAAATACTGTGAGCTGGACCCTTCAAGGCTTTCAAACACCAATAACAAATTGAGGAT
>JAWPHD010012957.1:0-71991 GCA_037043455.1 Cyrtodaria siliqua
TATACCGTATGGACGATAATAATGTGCAGGTCATTTCAGTTTCCTTGCAGTACCATCGCCAATTATACTGTATGGACGATAGTAATGAGCAGGTTATTTCAGTTTCCTTGCAGAACCATCGCCAATTATACCGTATGGAAGTAGTAATGGGCAGGTTATTTCAATTTCATTGCAGAACTATCGCCAATTATACTGTATGGAAGATAGTAATGGGAAGCTCATTTCAATTTCCTTGCAGAACCATCACCAATTATACTATATGGACGATAGGAATGAGCAGGTTATTTCAGCTTCCTTGCAGAACCATCGCCAATTATACTGTATGGACGATAGTAATGAGCAGGTTATTTCAGTTTCCTTGCAGATACATCGCCAATTATACTGTATGGAAGATAGTAATGGGCAGGTTATTTCAATTTCCTTGCAGAACCATCACCAATTATACAGTATGGACGATAGTAATGAGCAGGTTATTTCAGTTTCCTTGCAGAACCATCGCCAATTATACTGTATGAACGATAGTAATGAGCAGGTTATTTTAGTTTCTTTGCAGAACCATCGCTGATTATACGGTATGGAAGATAGTAATAAGCAGGTTATTTCAATTTCCTTGCATAACCATCGCCAATTATATCGTATGGAAGATAGTAATGGGCAGGTTATTCCAGTTTCTTTGCAGAACCATCGCCAATTGTACCATATTGAAGATAGTAATGGGCAGGTTATTTCAATTTCCTTCCATCGTCTATCATACCGTATGGACGATAGTAATGCGCAGCCTATTTCAATTTCCTTGCAGAACCATCGCCAATTATACGGTTTGGACGATAGTAATGGGCAGGTTATTTCAATTTCCTTGCAGAACCATCGCCAATTATACTGTATGGAGGATAGTTATTGGCAGGTTATTTCAATTTCCTTGCAGAACCATCGTCAGTTATACCGTATGGACGAAAGTAATGGGTAGGTTATGTCAATTTCCTTGCAGAACCATCGCCAATTATACCGTATGGAAGATAGCAATGGGCAGGTTATTTCAGTTTCCTTGCAGAACCATCACCAATTATACTGTATGGACGATAGTAATGAGCAGGTTATTTCAATTTCCTTACAGAACCATCGCCAATTATACGGTATGGACGATAGTAATGAGCAGGTTATTTCTGTTTCCTTGCAGACCCATCGCCAATTATACAGTATGGAAGATAGAAATGGACAGGTTATTTCAATTTCATTGCAGAACTATCGCCAATTATACTGTATGGAAGATAGTAATGGGAAGCTCATTTCAATTTCCTTGCAGTACCATCGCCAATTATACTGTATGGACGATAGTAATGAGCAGGTTATTTCAGTTTCCTTGCAGAATCATCGCCAATTTTACTGTATGGACGATAGTAATGAGCAGGTTATTTCAGTATCCTTGCAGAACCATCGCCAATTATACGGTATGGAAGATAGTAATGATCAGGTTATTTCAATTTCCTTGCATAACCATCGCAAATTATACTGTATGGAAGATAGTAATGAGCAGGTTATTTCAATTTCCTTGCAGAACCATCGCCAATTATACCGTATGGAAGATAGTAATTGACAGGTTATTCCAATTTCCTGGCATAACTATCGCCAATTATACCGTATGGAAGATAGTAATGGGCAGGTTATTTCAATTTCCTTACAGAACCATCGCCAATTATACCGCATTGAAGCTAGTAATGGGCAGGTTATTTCAATTTCCTTGCATAACCATCGCCAATTATACTGTATGGAAGATAGTAATGGGCAGGTTATTTCAATTTCCTTGCATAACCATCGCCAATTATACCGTATGGAAGATAGTAATTGATAGGTTATTTCAATTTCCTTGCATAACTATCGCCAATTATACCGTATGGAAGATAATAATGGGCAGGTTATTTCAGTTTCCTTGCAGAACCATCGCCAATTATACCGCATGGAAGATAGTAATGGGCAGGTTATTTCAATTTCCTTGCAGAACCGTCGCCAATTATACTGCATGGAAGATAGCAATGAGCAGGTTATTTCAGTTTCCTTGCAGAACCATCGCCAATTATACTGTATGGACGAAAGTAATGAGCAGGTCATTTCTGTTTCCTTACAGAACCATCGCCAATTATACTGTATGAACGATAGTAATGAGCAGGTTATTTCAGCTTCCTTGCAGAACCATCGCCAATTGTACGGTATGGAAGATAGTAATGAGGAGGTTATTTCAGTTTCCTTGCAGAAATATCGCCAATTATACTGTATGGACGATAGTAATGAGCAGGTTATTTTAGTTTCCTTGCAAAACTATCGACAATTATACCGTATGGAAGATAGTAATGGGCAGGTTATTCCAATTTCCTTGCAGAAACATCGCCAATTATACTGTATGGACGATAGTAATGAGCAGGTTATTTCAGTTTCCTTGCAGAACCATCGCCAATTATACTGTATGGACGATAGTAATGAGCAGGTTATTTCAGTTTCCTTGCAGAACCATCGCCAATTGTACTGTATGGAAGATAGTAATGGGCAATTATTTCAATTTCCTTGCTGAACCATCGCCAATTATACTGTATGGACGACAGTAATGAGCAGGTTATTTCCGTTTCCTTGCCGAACCATCGCCAATTATGCGGTATGGAAGATAGTTATGGGCAGGTTATTCCAATTTCCTTGCAGAACCATCGCCAATTATACCGTGTTGAAGATAGTAATGGGCAGGTTATTTCAATTTCCTTCCATCGTCTATTATGCCGTATGGACGATAGTAATGAGCAGCTTATTTCACTTTCCTTGCAGAACCATCGCCAATTATACGGCTTCGACGATAGTAATGGACAGGTCATTTCAATTTCCTTGCAGAACCATCGCCAATTATATCGTATGGCGGATAGTAATTGGCAGGTTAATTCAATTTCCTTGCAGAACCATCGTCAGTTATACAGTATGGACGATAGTAATGAGCAGGTTATTTCAATTTCCTTGCAGAACCATCGCCAATTATACCGTATGGAAGATAGTAATGCGCAGGTTATTTCAATTTCCTTGCAGAACCATCACCAATTATACTGTATTGAAGATAGTAATGAGCAGGGTATTTCAGTTTCCTTGCAGAACCATCACCAATTATACTGTATAGACGATAGTAATGAGCAGGGTATTTCAGTTTCCTTGAAGAACCATCGCCAATTATACGGTATTGAAGATAGTAATGAGCAGGTTATTTCAGTTTCCTTGCAGAACCATCGCCAATTATACCGTATGGAAGATAGTAATTCGAAGGTTATTTCAATTTCCTTGCATAATAATCGCCAATTATACCGTATTTAAGATAGTAATGGGCAGGTTATTTCAATTTCCTTGCAGAACCATCGCCAATATATACTGAATGTAGTAATGGGAAGGTTATTTCAATTTCCTTGCAGTACCATCGCCAGTTATACTGTATGGACGATAGTAATGAGCAGGTTGGTTATTTCAATTTCCTTGCAGAATCATCGCCAATTATACTGTATGGACGATAGTAATGAGCAGGTTATTTCAATTTCCTTGCAGAACCATCGCCAATTATATCGTATGAAAGATAGTAATGGGCAGGTTATTTCAATTTCCTTAATAGTAATGGGCAGGTTATTTCAATTTCCTTGCAGAACCATCGCCAATTATATGATATGGAGGATAGTAAAGAACAGGGTAGTCAACCTTCCAAAGAGATTTAGAGACGAAATGCAGACGTATAACAAAGCAAGTTAACAATTTATTAAAAATGATAATCGGATTAAACCAAAAATAGTGCTTAATAATATGACCAGTGCAGTAGTTCGTGTGCCAGAGATAGAATATAGTTAACTAATCTTTCTCTTTCCCTATACGTTAAGATAAGTAAGGAGGGGGTGCGGGGGTGGGGGTGGGTGGGTGGGATGGGGTAGAAGTGTGCATTCAGGACAGGCGCGGTTTATACCAGGCAATGTATAATATAAAGTTATCGCACTTGTTACAATATGCTCCTGGTACCAACCCAGGTATATTTTGTCTATATCAATGAGAAGTATTGCATAAATAAACCAAATATAACGGAGTTTGCAACATTGACCTTGCTCTGTAGTTCTATAATTACCAAGGGACCTTTTTTTCTTCAGTATTATGATATTGCTGCCTTGTATTATTTTATTGGTTTAGGTACTTTATGGGACACCCTCATCACCTAGTAGATGGAAAGTATGCGTAAAGTATATTCAGGTCACATGGGAATTGGTCGTGGGAAGGATGTTTGTTCAACATACATTTAGCAACAAATCTAAAGTTGAGGTAAGAAACGTATAGATATTAGTTAACACAACTAGTTTGCAACTTTCTACACCACCTACAGGGCGACCTTGTATGAGTATACGCAGTACAAGCAGTCCCTACACTAGTCTAATAGAGACAGTGCGACCTTGTATGAGTACACGGAGTAAAGCAGATCCTACAGTAGTCTAATAGAGACAGGGCGACCTTGTATGAATACACGCAGTACAAGCAGTCCCTACAGACCTTGTATGAGTACACGCAGTACTAGCAGTCCCTACAGACCTTGTATGAGTACACGCAGTACTAGCAGTTCCTACAGACCTTGTATGAATACACGCAGTACAAGCAGTCCCTACAGACCTTGTATGAGTACACGCAGTACTAGCAGTCCCTACAGACCTTGTATGAGTACACGCAGTACTAGCAGTCCCTACAGACCTTGTATGAATACACGCAGTACAAGCAGTCCCTACAGACCTTGTATGAGTACACGCAGTACAAGCAGTCCCTACAGACCTTGTATGAGTACACGCAGTACAAGCAGTCCCTACAGACCTTGTATGAGTACACGCAGTACTAGCAGTCCCTACAGACCTTGTATGAGTACACGCAGTACAAGCAGTCCCTACAGACCTTGTATGAGTACACGCAGTACAAGCAGTCCCTACAGTAGTCTAATAGAGACAGTTAGCACCTGCACAAAATGCTATGATAGTCATTTCGGTACCCCGGGGTCAGACTCGTCGTAGTAGTCATATGACCCGGTATTACAGCTTAGCTTCAACCGTGAATACACATAGAAACAGTACTGCAACCGTGTACACATATAGCAACAGTATTGCAACCATGTATACATTATATAAAAAGTACCCCAACCGTTTATACATGTAGAAACAGTACTACAAAAGTGTATAAATATAGAAACGGTACTGCAACCATGTATACATATAGAAACAGTACTCCAACCGTGAATAAATATAGAAACATTACTCCAAACATGAATACATTTAAAAACAGTACTCCAACCGTGTATATAAACAATACGCCAACCATGTATACATGTAGAAACAGTACTGCAACCATGTATACATATAAAAACAGTATTCCAACCCTGTATACATATAGAAACAGTACGCCAACCGTGAATACATATAGAAACAGTACTCCAACCGTGAATACATATAGAAACAGTACTCCAATCGTGTATAAATAAAGAAACAGTATCCCAATCGTGTATACATATAGAAACAGTACTCGAACCGTGTATACATATAGAAACACTACTCCAATCGTGTATAAATAAAGAAACATAATTCCAACCGTGTATAAATATAGAAACAGTCCTCCAACCGTGAATGCATATAGAAACAGTCCTTCAACCGTGTTTAAATATAGTTTAAGTTTAAGTTTAATAATATTTTATTGCAGATATGTTACAATACATCAATTCAACACCACAATATTCATAGAAACATATGCAAATGGATTGAACTACAAGTTATTACAACATTAGTTACAGTTCTCTCCATACATTAGTTACAGTTCTCTCCATATAAATATAGAAACAGTACTGCAACCGTGTATAAATATAGGAACAGTACTCCAACCGTGAATAAATTTAAAAACATTCCTCCAACCGCGAATTCATATAGAAACAGTTCCCCAACCGTGAATAAATGTAGAACAGTCCTCCAACCGTGTTTAAATAAAGAAACAGTACTGCAACCGTTTATAAATATAGAAACAGTACTCCAACCTTGAATAAATATAGAAACAGTCCTCCAACCGTGAATACATATAGAAACTGTCCTCCAACCGTGTATAAACAAAGAAACAATACTCCAATCGTAAATATAGAAACAGTCCTCCAAACGTGTAAATTATAGAAACAGTTCTCTAACCGTGAATACATATACAAACAGTCCTCCAACCGTAAATATAGAAACAGTACTGCAACCGTGAATACATACAGAAACAGTACTCCCACCGTGAATACATATAGAAACTGTCCTCCAACCGTGTATAAATAAAGAAACAGTACACTCCAACCGTGTATACATATAGAAACAGTACTCCAACCGTGAATACATATAGAAGCAGTCTTCCAACCTTGAATTCATATACAGACAGTCCTCCAACCGTGAATAAATACAGAAACAGTACTTCAACCGTGAATACATATAGAAAACGTACTCCAACCGTGAATACATATAGAAACAGTATTCCAACCGTGAATACATATAGAAACAGTTAATACATATAGAAACAGTACGCCAACCGTGTATACATATAGAAACAGAACCCCAACCGTTAATACATATAGAAACAGTACGCCAACCGTGAATACATATACAAACAGTCCTCCAATCTTAAATATAGAAACAGTCCTCCAACCATGTATATAGAAACAATACTCCAACCGTGAATACATATATATACAAACATTTCTCCAACCGTAAATATAGAAATAGTCCTCCAACCGTGAATACATATAGAAATAGTCCTGCAACCGTGTATAAATATGGAAACAGTACTACAACCATGTATACATAAAACAGTCCTCCAACCGTGAATACATATAGAAACAGTCCTCCAAATGTGTATAAATACAGAAACAGTCCTCCGACCGTGTATAAATATAGAAACAGTCCTCCAACCGTGAATACATATAGAAACAGTCCTCCAACCGTGAATACATATAGAAACAGTCCTCCAACAACCGTGAATACATATAGAAACAGTCCTCCAACCGTGAATACATATAGAAACAGTCCTCCAACCGTGAATACTTATAGAAACAGTCCTCCAACCGTGAATACTTATAGAAACAGTCCTCCAACCGTGAATACATATAGAAACAGTACTCCAACCGTGAATACATATAGAAACAGTCCTCCAACCGTGAATACATATAGAAACAGTCCTGCAACCGTGTATAAATATGGAAACAGTACTACAACCATGTATACATAAAACAGTCCTCCAACCGTGAATACATATAGAAACAGTCCTCCAACCGTGAATACATATAGAAACAGTCCTGCAACCGTGTATAAATATGGAAACAGTACTACAACCATGTATACATAAAACAGTCCTCCAACCGTGAATACATATAGAAACAGTCCTCCAAATGTGTATAAATACAGAAACAGTCCTCCAAATGTGTATAAATACAGAAACAGTCCTCCAACCGTGTATAAATATAGAAACAGTACTCCAACCGTGAATACTTATAGAAACAGTCCTCCAACCGTGAATACTTATATAAACAGTCCTCCAACCGTGTATACACATAGAAACAGTACTCCAACCGTGACATATAGAAACAGTCCTCCAACCGTGTATAAATATAGAAACAGTACTCCAACCGTGTATAAATATATTGCAACAGTACTGCAACCGTGAATACATATAGAATCAGTACTGCAACCGCGCATACATATATACTAAAGGAACCGCAAACTCGGGGATTTCCGATATATATTTTATATACGGCACACTTAATTCCACCTAATATTCCAAAGATATTTTGCAAAATAAAGGGGGTTGTGGCTAATTAGAGAAAGGAAAAACTGTGTTGTAGTTGACTTTTCAATCACAGTACACTTTGCAGCAGGAAATTCATAAATGTTGAAGTTCCGCTTTGAACATAGAGCCATTTCAGTATTGTATTTAATGTAAAGAAATTGCAGAATGTTACATCCTAGAGTTTGAATCACCTGCTGGAGCCAAACGCGGATTCTATCAATAAAGAAACTTTGGGTGGATAATATTTGGTGTGTTATGCGTTGTTTAATTCTTTTTTCCGAAAGGAAAGGTCTAAGGCAGCCATGTACCATTTGATTAACCGCAGCATATTATACATACAATATATAGGGGAAACTCCCGAGTTGTGTTTCTTTAGAAACAGCCGTGAATTCACATAGAAACAATACCCGCAACCGTGTATATACATAGAAACAGTCCAACCCTATTTGCAATAATCGTTTATATTTGTATATACATAGTAAAGTACTCCAGCGGTATATATAATTACAATTCATTATTTATTTGTTTTGCTTATTACTTACTTCACACCATTAAGCTGTCATTTGTTACATTGCTACCGTACTCGAGGACTTTAAAAACGCCTCGCTGAAAGTAAACAAAGATTATACCGTAGTTTAATATCTTATTTCAAAATCATTTGTGTATATAAATCTTTTCATTGTCACTTCATCTTCGAATAAAAACCCAGTTTTGAATAGGCGATATACAAGGGCCTTTGTGGCAATTGTTTAACAGTGACATGTACACTATATACATGACTTCGAGTATAAATATATATATATTATTGAATATAGATAACCGAAATTTACCAGCCTTTTTAAAACAAATCTTGTGTAAAACGCTTTTCTAATGTATCAAATAATGCAACTGTATACTACATAATACACTATTACAAATTAATAAACCGCGTCTAGATGATACAATTGAGTATTTTCCTCCCAGTTGGACGTTATTATAAAAACAAAGTTAACTAATGCGCATTGAAATAATTCTGCTAATGCTATTGCTAATGAATCACCACCACCAGCAGCAGCAGGTGCAGCAACACAGACATATCGATGGCCCTTATACCATTTAGGTACTGCGTTTTCTATGTCAGAAATCCCGGTTATTGAACTGTAAACCTAGGTGTACGGGATTATTGTGCAAACGGCGTACGATACACTCTGCTCAGAAACTGGGGTGTAAGAGAGTAAACTGTAAAATGTACGCATTAATTCTGATAAATGTGGTCAGAAACTGGGGTGTAAGAGAGTAAACTGTAAAATGTACGCATTAATTCTGATAAATTTGGTCAGAAACTGGGGTGTAAGAGAATAACCTGTAAAATGTACGCATTAATTCTGATAAATGTGGTTTCTTGGTCAGAAACCAGTTATTATACCAGAAACCGTAGGTTTACAGTGACAATCGGAGGATTATTGTGTAATGGTGTTCATAACTGCCCATGTATACTATGACTGTAATGGTGTTCATAACTGCCCATGTATACTATCACTGTAATGGTGTTCATAACTGCCCATGTATACTATCACTGTAATGGTGTTCATAACTGCCCATGTATACTATCACTGTAATGGTGTTCATAACTGCCCATGTATACTATGACTGTAATGGTGTTCATAACTGCCCATGTATACTATCACTGTAATGGTGTTCATAACTGCCCATGTATACTATCACTGTAATGGTGTTCATAACTGCCCATGTATACTATCACTGTAATGGTGTTCATAACTGCCCATGTATACTATCACTGTAATGGTGTTCATAACTGCCCATGTATACTATCACTGTAATGGTGTTCATAACTGCCCATGTATACTATCACTGTGTTTCGTGTAGCACGTATAATAATAATAGTTACAATTTGCTAAAATAAAAAGCGACCCAGTCAGATGGTATACAAACAATTTATGCGGAATAAACTCTATCTCCCGAGTATTAAAACGGGAATAACCTCTATCTCCCGAGTATTAAAACGGGAATAAACTCTATCTCCCGAGTATTAAAACGGGAATAAACTCTATCTCCCGAATATTAAAACGGTGGTTCCGTCGGACCTCACTCACGGGAACAAACGAATGAAAACGTAAACAGATGATCATTAGAATACAGTTGTGAATTAGGTAGGGTAACATGTTTTATAATAATAAAGATGCATATAAAATGAGAAACTTTGTTGTAAAATCATGTTTTAAAATGATTTTTATGGTGTTCAATGTTGTTGTTTTTTTGTTTATTTACTACTTTTTTCTTATCGTTACTTTTACTTTTAGTGAATTCTGTCATTATCGCGATATTTGCCCGAATGTTTCATGCACAGAAAATAGCAGTGAACAGTTCTTTTAAGATTTTCACTTTGGTAACGCAATGCCACTCTAAAGGCATAGTCAGGCATTTACATAGACCGAGGTCTTATGCCTTGAACATGCCCTTACTGATGTGGTTTAGGTAGACAAGACCTAAGGTTTTACTTGGAAAGAATGCGAACACATTTCGTGGCGTGCACTTGATAGTATTGTTATATATATAATATTGTATAAACTGCCGTGACTTACATGTAATATCCTACAGTTTTACATCGTGTTCTCTATTTTCCCCTTGTACTATTATTTTCTCTCGGCAGCTGTGTTAAGCTTGCGTAAAAACATTGATTGTATTTATGTGATGTTATTATGTTTGATTATGATGCTGAGGCTGATTCGGAGAGTTCACGGTGCATTTGCTCATAGTTTCAATGTTTTTGGTTTTCTGTCACACCTTGTAGGCGCTTGACATGATCAACAATACACGAGCAGCTTTTCACGAGATTCTAAACGACCTTGATTGGATGGATGACGACATGAAGTTGGTCGCTAACGAAAAGGCAAGATCATTCATTAGCATTTACTCACAGTACAGCAATGTGTCTAAATGGCATCAGGAGAAGAACGAAGTTGTGAAAATAAACATCGGATTAAAAGGAATGTTGGCATATATTCAAACAAGCTTTATTATTAAGAGTTCTGAAAAACTTGGAAAAGGTGAACGAATTATCAGTGATGATATGATCATTTGAATGTTTTTCTAAATAATGTAGTATGGGGTTTGGAAGCCGCCATTTTGAGAACTGTGACGTCATATTTATAAATTACGACATATGACATGTATATGATTTAAAGCACAGACAAGCACTGCAGATGAATGCAAAATCACCTTATTATATAATGCATTATGAGACTTTAGTATACAGTTATTGTGATTTTCTTTCTTATTAGTCAGTTAAGTATTATAAGAACCTTACAATGGTCATATTTTCTCTGTTCCCAGTTTTTCAGAATACTCAATAATAAAATATGTTTGAATATATGCGTACATTCTCTTTAGGTATTCCAGAAACCAGTTTGTCACTGACCGTTCCCAGTTTGTCACTGACCGTTCCAAAACAGTAACCCTTATTGTCAGTTTGTCACTGACCGTTCCAAAACAGTAACCCTTATTGTCAGTTTAAAGTTACCTTTTCAATTCATGTAATTTAACGGTTTAATTGACAGCAAGTTAACGAAAGTATTTAGTATTAGGACCGTTGCTTACTTTTTCAGAATTAGAACCAGAAACGTGGTAAATACGAAGCGATAATTTGATTATCAAATTTTCCTAAACTGTTGTTTTTTATTTTCTAGGCAGACACCATTATTGCGATAGTGGGATATCCAGAGTTTATATTCAACGACACCACTTTAAATAACCTGTATGAAAACGTGAGTAATACCAGCTTTGTCGTATTAGAGAGAGAGATTATTGGTATTATCGTGGCCTACTCCGTCATATCACCGGCTTGCTCAGTAATAGTACATTGTTGTCACGGCCTTACCATTGTTATATCACATTGATTCTGTTGTGACTTGCTAAATATCATAGTGAATCGATTCTGTTGTAACTTGCTCAAGATCATATCGCATCGACTCTGTTGTGACTTGCTCAAGATCATATGGCATCGACTCTGTTGTGACCTGCTCCAGATCATATGGCATCGATTCTGTTGTGACTTGCTCAAGACCATAGTGAACGATTCTGTTGTGACTTGCTCAAGATCATATCGCATCGACTCTGTTGTGACTTGCTCAAGATCATAGCGCATCGACTCTGTTGTGACTTGCTCAATATCATAGTGAACGATTCTGTTGTGACTTGCTCAAGATCATATCGCATCGACTCTGTTGTGACTTGCTCAAGATCATAGCGCATCGACTCTGTTGTGACTTGCTCAATATCATAGTGAACGATTCTGTTGTGACTTGCGCAAGATCATATCGCATCGACTCTGTTGTGACTTGCTCAAGATCATATGGCATCGACTCTGTTGTGACTTGCTCCAGATCATATGGCATCGATTCTGTTGTGACTTGCTCAAGATCATATCGCATCGATTCTGTTGTGACTTGCTCAAGATCATATCGCATCGATTCTGTTGTGACTTGCTCAAGATCATATCGCATCGACTCTGTTGTGACTTGCTCAAGATCATAGCGCATCGACTCTGTTGTGACTTGCTCAATATCATAGTGAACGATTCTGTTGTGACTTGCTCAAGATCATATCGCATCGACTCTGTTGTGACTTGCTCAAGATCATAGCGCATCGACTCTGTTGTGACTTGCTCAATATCATAGTGAACGATTCTGTTGTGACTTGCTCAAGATCATATCGCATCGACTCTGTTGTGACTTGATCAATATCATAGTGAACGATTCTGTTGTGACTTGCTCAAGATCATAGTGCATTGATTTCGTAAGGCTTGCTCAAGATCATTAGTTTCTCTCACGGCTTACCTAATTGCTTTTGGTTGACAATCGATTCTGATACATTTCTTTGTCATTCAATGTATATAGATGCATTTCATGTTACGCGAAACCGTTATACCACACTTCCTAAATCACAGTTGCTCATTCTTGCCCTGTCGAGTTGGGGTTAATGTTGACTGAATTGTATTGATTACATATATATATATACATGCATACATATTGACATACACGCACTGCATGCATACATGCACTGCATGCATACATTGCTTTATGTTTTCTCCGTATAGATGACGATGGATTCTGATAAGTACTTTGAAAACGTCTTGGCCATACTACAGATGGACGGCAAAGATACATTAGGAAAACTGAGAGAACCGAATGTTGGCGACAGAGCAAGGTATTTAATGTTTTCGTGAAATACGGCTTCACAGAAATATCGTGCAATCAAGTAGCACTTAAATCGTATTTTGGGACCACATATTCTATCAACGATAATAAATAATGCACCTATAGATTCCCAAAATTGAGCTGATAACACTCAAACATAACAACAAAAAAAGCTGCTGAAAGATAATTATCCCAAAATAGCAAAAATGAGAATATTGGCTTTTCTCCGCATCCCCCACTCCTTCCACCCAGAAAACAAGAGCACCGCCAAGCAGAGCATATACTACCGCCGTTGGCAAGGTTAAGTTTCAGGTTAAACCTTTTTTCAAAGGAAAATGATTAAAAGATATGAATCGGAGAGTTATGGGCCTTGCCATTCATTGGATCATTGAAGATGCAGGCAAAGTTTCTTTGTTATACACCTTATTAGCCATAATCACTTGTAAAAGGCAATTTAACCTTTTCGAATGTGAATAATTCAATTCAAAACATATGGACCAGAGAGTTATGAGCCTTTATCAGATGTATCACTGGATCATGCTGAAGATGTTTACACAGTTGAAGACCTTATACTTTGAACGTTATTAGCCACAATCATTTGTTTGGTATAAGTTAACGGACGGACAGACAGAAAGACGGACGGAAAACGCCACCACATAATACGTCCCAATGGGCGTATAAAAATAGTACGAGCTTATATATGTAGGGGAATATCACCCAACCTATGCATGCAATTTATAACTACTAATGATTGTTTTGCATATACTTTGCTTTGCAAATTAATGATTGCATACTTTTTGAGGGATGTATTATTACGATCGGCTTAATATGCTAATTAGCCCGCGTAAGTTTATTTTATGGGGACTATTGTAAAATGAAATAAGTCCAGTTGTTCTTCTATAGTTGTAATTATCCTTTTTAAATATTCTACATAATATACAGAATACACTTTTTAATAACAATAATAGTAATTTCTACATAGGTCCTCCAATTCATTCGGTACACGGCATAATATCAAAATCAGCAATGATCAAAGTAAACAGATAATTTCTAGCGTGGATCTCCACTATATCCACTATATCCTCTATTACGGAACTCCGTACAGCTCAAAGCCAACAACGGAATCCCTACACTAAATAACAATTAAACATGAACCACAGTACAGAGAAAGCGTGCGAAAAATCCAAGCAGTCAAAGATTCCAACTTGACACAGTCACAAACTGGTCACTTGACGACTTTGTAACACGTTGTAAATATGCCTAATGCCACTGACTGGAATGTTTGTATGTTTGCTTAGAGCAATATACGTGTCGCTCTTAATTCAATTATCATAAGTGGTTGTCAATCGCAATGGCTTTATAACAGTGTCACTGTTGCCTTATAGGGGCTCAAGTATTGTATCACATTTGTTGATAAGTCTGCGGATGTACATAGTTCGAAGTTTCAGCTAAATAACTGAAAAATCATCGATACCAGTTTAAAATAAACGTAAAATAATCATATCTAAAATCTATATTAAAAAGCAAATAGTTTGATACCAAACATCCTACAAAAATTACCAAATTACATCATTTGCACCATAATAGTATTAAGAGATGCTGTTACATATGTAGGATCATACGATAGACTGAAGTTGTTTCACGTATCAGATGCTGGTAATGTGACGCGATAATACAACTTACTTAATTGTGGCGTGCCTTTCAGGTGGACAACCTCACCAACCACCGTAAATGCTTTCTACAGCTCCCAGAGGAACCAGATAAGTAGGTGTTCCATGTTCAGTCGCTCAATAAGTAATATGTTTATCAGTGATCATATAGTAGACCCTACTCAGAAATACTAGTTGGTTTAATGAAATGAGCCACTTTATTATAGCAACATATTGAAGGATGCACTTAAACACTATTTTCAAATTTGCAACAGTCAGTGCCATGGATGGCGCATCATTCTTTTGTGAAACATGGAGTAAAGTAGTTTATGGAGAAACATGGAATTACGTTGTCTATGAAAATGTATCAGATTGAAATTCTTTTTAATACAATTTAGACCTGGCTACTGTAATGTCAAATTTACATGAATAATGTGTGTTTTGTCATTGGTAACAGCATTCCCAGCGGGCATCTTACAGCCACCGTACTTCCATATAGATCAGCCCAGGTGAGTTGTCCCATGGTTTAGCATCGTACAGCCGCCGTCTTTCCATATATATCCGCCGAGGTAAGTTGTCCCATGGTTTAACATTCCCAGCGAGCATCTAACATCCACAATACTTCTATATAGATCAGCTGAGTTAAGCTGTCCCATGGTTTAACATTCCCAGCGGGCATCTTACATCCGCCATACTTCTATATAGATCAGTCGAGGTAAGTTGTCTCATGGTTTAACATTCCCAGCGGGCATCTTACATCCGCCATACTTCAATACAGATCATCAGCCGAGGTAAGTTGTTCCATGGTTGTCCCACCACCACCCCCATCGCCACCACCACCACCGCCACCTTTATGTCAAGAAGGTGACATATTAAGACATAATTTTTACAAAATACAAGTCTTGTTTGCAATATGGCCATCTATAAATCAACAAAATGTAACTATAAATGCATATAGTGAAAGATAAACAGTACCTGCATCATTATATAGCGTCAATCAGACAGACAAACATTCCAAGCTGGCATCTTACAGTCGTCGTAATTTCATATAGCTCAGACAGACCAGGTAAGTTGCCTCCTGGTTTAGCATTTCCAGATGGAAACTTCCAGTCGCCGTACTTCCATATAGATCAGCCGAGGTAAAATATCCCATGGTTTGACATTCCCAGCTGGTATCTTACAGCCGCCGTACTTCCATATAGATCAGCCCATGTAAGATATCCCATGGTTTAACATTCCCAGCTGGCATCTTACAGCCGCCGTACTTCCATATAGATTAGCCGAGGTAAGTTGTCCCATGGTTTAACATTCCCAGCTGGCATCTTACAGTCGCCATACTTCCATACAGATCAGCCCATGTAAGATATCCCATGGTTTAACATTCCCAGCTGGCATCTTCCAGCCGCCATACTTCCATACAGGTCAGCTCATGTAAAATATCCCATGGTTTAACATTCCCAGCTGGTATCTTACAGCCGCCGTACTTCCATACAGGTCAGCCCATGTAAGATATCCCATGGTTTAACATTCCCAGCTGGCATCTTCCAGCCGCCATACTTCCATACAGGTCAGCCCATGTAAAATATCCCATGGTTTAACATTCCCAGCTGGTATCTTACAGCCGCCGTACTTCCATACAGGTCAGCCCATGTAAAATATCCCATGGTTTAACATTCCCAGCTGGTATCTTACAGCCGCCGTACTTCCATACAGATCAGTCCATGTAAGATATCCCATGGTTTAACATTCCCAGCTGTCATCTTACAGCCGCCGTACTTCCATACAGATCAGCCCATGTAAGATATCCCATGGTTTAACATTCCCAGCTGGCATCTTACAGCCGCCGTACTTCCATATAGATCAGGAGTCGCCATACTTCCATATAGATCAGCCCAGGTAAGTTGTCACATGGTTTAACATTCCCAGCTGGTATCTTACAGCCGCCATACTTCCATATAGATCAGCCCATGTAAGATATCCCATGGTTTAACATTCCCAGCTGTCATCTTACAGTCGCCATACTGCCATACAGATCAGTCCATGTAAGATATCCCATGGTTTAACATTCCCAGCTGTCATCTTACAGCCGCCGTACTTCCATACAGATCAGCCCATGTAAGATATCCCATGGTTTAACATTCCCAGCTGGCATCTTACAGCCGCCGTACTTCCATATAGATCAGGAGTCGCCATACTTCCATATAGATCAGCCCATGTAAGATATCCCATGGTTTAACATTCCCAGCTGGCATCTTACAGTCGCCATACTTCCATACAGATCAGCCCATGTAAGATATCCCATGGTTTAACATTCCCAGCTGGCATCTTACAGCCGCCATACTTCCATACAGATCAGCCCATGTAAGATATCCCATGGTTTAACATTCCCAGCTGGTATCTTACAGTCGCCATATTTCCATATAGATCAGCCCAGGTAAGTTGTCACATGGTTTAACATTCCCAGCTGGCATCTTACAGTCGCCATACTTCCATATAGATCAGCCCATGTAAGATATCCCATGGTTTAACATTCCCAGCTGGCATCTTACAGTCGCCATACTTCCATATAGGTCAGCCCATGTAAGATATCCCATGCTTTAACATTCCCAGCTGGCATCTTACAGTCGCCATACTTCCATACAGGTCAGCCCATGTAAGATATCCCATGGTTTAACATTCCCAGCTGGCATCTTACAGCCGCCGTACTTCCATACAGGTCAGCCCATGTAAGATATCCCATGGCTTAACATTCCCAGCTGGTATCTTACAGTCGCCATATTTCCATATAGATCAGCCCAGGTAAGTTGTCACATGGTTTAACATTCCCAGCTGGCATCTTACAGCCGCCATATTTCCATATAGATCAGCCCATGTAAGATATCCCATGGTTTAACATTCCCAGCTGTCATCTTACATTCGCCATACTTCCATATAGGTCAGCTCATGTAAGATATCCCATGCTTTAACATTCCCAGCTGGCATCTTACAGTCGCCATACTTCCATATAGATCAGCCCAGGTAAGTTGTCTCATGGTTTGACATTCCCAGCTGTCATCTTACAGTCGCCATACTTCCATACAGGTCAGCCCATGTACGATATCCCATGGATTAACATTCCCAACTGGCATCTTACAGCCGCCGTACTTCCATATAGATCAGCCCATGTAAGATATTCCATAGTTTAACATTCCCAGCTGGCATCTTACAGCCGCCGTACTTCCATACAGGTCAGCCCATGTAAGATATTCCATGGCTTAACATTCCCAGCTGGTATCTTACAGTCGCCATATTTCCATATAGATCAGCCCAGGTAAGTTGTCACATGGTTTAACATTCCCAGCTGGCAGCTTACAGTCGCCATACTTCCATATAGGTCAGCCCATGTAAGATATCCCATGCTTTAACATTCCCAGCTGGCATCTTACAGCCGCCGTACTTCCATACAGGTCAGCCCATGTAAGATATCCCATGGTTTAACATTCCCAGCTGGTATCTTACAGTCGCCATATTTCCATATAGATCAGCCCAGGTAAGTTGTCACATGGTTTAACATTCCCAGCTGGCATCTTACAGTCGCCATACTTCCATATAGATCAGCCCATGTAAGATATCCCATGGTTTAACATTCCCAGCTGGCATCTTACAGTCGCCATACTTCCATATAGGTCAGCCCATGTAAGATATCCCATGCTTTAACATTCCCAGCTGGCATCTTACAGTCGCCATACTTCCATACAGGTCAGCCCATGTAAGATATCCCATGGTTTAACATTCCCAGCTGGCATCTTACAGTCGCCATACTTCCATACAGGTCAGCCCATGTAAGATATCCCATGCTTTAACATTCCCAGCTGGCATCTTACAGTCGCCATACTTCCATATAGATCAGCCCAGGTAAGTTGTCTCATGGTTTGACATTCCCAGCTGTCATCTTACAGTCGCCATACTTCCATACAGGTCAGCCCATGTACGATATCCCATGGATTAACATTCCCAACTGGCATCTTACAGCCGCCGTACTTCCATATAGATCAGCCCATGTAAGATATTCCATAGTTTAACATTCCCAGCTGGTATCTTACAGCCGCCGTACTTCCATATAGATCAGCCGAGGTAAGTTGTCCCATGGATTAACATTCCCAGCTGTCATCTTACAGTCGCCATACTTCCATACAGATCAGCCCATGTAAGATATCCCATGGTTTAACATTCCCAGCTGGCATCTTACAGTCGCCATACTTCCATATAGGTCAGCCCATGTAAGATATCACATGGTTTAACATTCCCAGCTGGCATCTTACAGCCGCCGTACTTCCATATAGATAAGCCCATGTAAGATATCCCATGGTTTAACATTCCCAGCTGTCATCTTACAGCCGCCGTACTTCCATATAGATAAGCCCATGTAAGATATCCCATGGTTTAACATTCCCAGCTGTCATCTTACAGCCGCCGTACTTCCATATAGATCAGCCGAGGTAAGTTGTCCCATGGTTTAACATTCCCAGCTGGCAGCTTACAGCCGCCGTACTTCCATATAGATCAGCCCATGTAAGATATCACATGGTTTAACATTCCCAGCTGGCATCTTACAGCCGCCGTACTTCCATATAGATAAGCCCATGTAAGATATCCCATGGTTTAACATTCCCAGCTGTCATCTTACAGCCGCCGTACTTCCATATAGATAAGCCCATGTAAGATATCCCATGGTTTAACATTCCCAGCTGGCATCTTACAGCCGCCGTACTTCCATATAGATAAGCCCATGTAAGATATCCCATGGTTTAACATTCCCAGCTGTCATCTTACAGCCGCCGTACTTCCATATAGATAAGCCCATGTAAGATATCCCATGGTTTAACATTCCCAGCTGTCATCTTACAGCCGCCGTACTTCCATATAGATCAGCCCAGGTAAGTTGTCCCATGGTTTAACATTCCCAGCTGTCATCTTACAGCCGCCGTACTTCCATATAGATCAGCCGAGGTAAGTTGTCCCATGGTTTAACATTCCCAGCTGGCAGCTTACAGCCGCCGTACTTCCATATAGATTAGCCGAGGTAAGTTGTCCCATGGTTTATTATTCTCAGCTGGCATCTTACAGCCGTATTTCCATATATGCCAGTCCATTGAATTCGGTTTGCATTTTAGAAGATAGAAATAAAAACCGTGCGAAGGTCCACACGGCAATCTTGATCTGTGTAAAATACTACATTATTGGTTTATATGCGTGTCCTATATATCAGTAGACGTTTGATTCAGATACATTAAGTTTCATAGAGTGGCCTTAAAACGTAATTAATGTGATGTGTTCAACTATGCAATAATTAAAATGACGCAATCTATTCCAAAACATCTAAATACCAAACGCCTGTTATCATAAATGGTGAATTATAAAAAGGGGATGTAACTCAGCACAACATACGACTGTTATTAAAACGTGTCTTTCTCTGTACTGTACCGTCGGAATGAAGGTTCAAACGAGCCTATATTCACGTTTCCCTACGGTTGGTGGGTTTTCTTAAACGTTTATGGAAGGACCGAAGATGTATATAATTATATATACAGTACTTCTTCATTAGTGTTTTCGAAATTACACCACTATACCAAAGGAGAAAAGACTTTAGCGTCCGATGTTTTTGGAACTGTACCATACGCCTGCCATTTTTCGGAACTGTACTAGCTACCTGCCAATAAATAATGGAACTGTACTGTACTCCTGCCATTTTTCAATACCCGGTCGTGTTTAAAAACCCACAATTATTTTAATAAAATTGGGCTAAAATTTGGACCGTTTATTCAGGAAAGATTATATTTTATGGCAGTATGTCTGAAATCTCTTAAACTTGACTATTTACCGAGTATCCGGTCTCTAACTTTCTACAATCACATTTTTTAGCTTAATTTCAACATTTAACCTACCGTAACTCGCATAATATAGGTTCAAATTTCACGGGAATCAGGTGACATACACAACATTCCTTCCAAATTAAAATGGCCGATTCACTTTTGTAATAGTTTAAGGCTAACAAGTCATAAAACTAGATTTATTTACCCTTTTGAAACTTTTTTTTTTTTTACTGGGAACTGTGCCTACGGCTGCCGAACTGTGCCTACGGCTGCCGGTAATCGGGTGTGTTAATGGTGCCCATGCTTTTGGTTTTAATTGGGTATTTTGACATTTTTAATTGGGTATTTAAGCTGCTTATCTGTAGCTCTGCAAACAAAGTTTTAAAGAGGCACATGGCACTCGTGAAATGGTTATCAATATTGAAATAATTATTTATCCATAATCATGTTGGAATGGAACCTGCTTTCATATAAATATATTTTTTGTAGATTTTTCGGGTTTTGTCGTCTTCAACAATATCTGCAAATACATTATTGGTGCAATGTAATCAACAGTTAATACTATACACAAAGAAGTTGCTTTATATTATACCTATAACTAGATGTATCACTGAAGGTAATTTAGTAAGATCAAGGGCAATAACTCTGCATTGTATTGAGTGAACCTCACCAAAATTGTGCTATTTACTCTTCATGTTTATCTAGTCTTGTTGTTGTATTGAGGGCAGCTAAAAGAAACCGATCGGCTTACCAAAGTAGGAGTGTACATCACTCGCGTACCAGCCATTAAGGAAAGCCCTGCACCTATAGATCTAAATGTTCGTGAATGGGAGGTTACTCCATACAGAACGGGAATATACCTATTGCTTTTACAAATATATATTTTTTTATTTTACTTTTTTTTTGATCGACCATTCAGTTCATATAACTGATTAAAGTAAAAGAAAAAATATCAAGATGTATATTATAAAAGGTGTCATGAAATCTTTAAGTATAAATAGAAATGAAAGGCGAAAGGCAATTTTTAAAGCTATTTCCCACCCATCAAAATAACATACCAATCATGCACAACAAGTTTTAATTCCGTCATTGTGGACATAATGGGTGTTCCTCATTCCCAAATGTGGAATACATTTGTGGAATACATTAACAATCTATTTTTATTGTTTGGTACTCGGCTTTACTTTAGTTATTCAGTACAAGAAAAATTGATAAACAGCATCAAGTCGCCGCAGACAATTTTGCATTTAAAAGAATAAACCAAACAGAACTGAGAATTAACCAAACAGTACAGAGAATTAACCAAACAGTACAGAGAAAAAGTGGAATGTTGCAAATAATTATACATGTAGTAGTGCACATTATGATACATTTGTTCCGTATAACTGAAATAGGAAGTATATTGTGCCTATACCTTAGGGTATTCTTTTGGTTTAATTGGTGGAGAGTTTAATTAACATTGTTGAAGTGATACGGGAAATAATTCCCGAGTGAGAAAGATTCTTGCGATATAGAAACGAGTGCGTTTTCGCACGAGTTTCTATATCGCAAGAATATTTCTCACGAGTGAATTATTTTCCGTATCACGACAAAAATGTTAATTAAACTATATACTATATATTCTGTGATGAATTTCTTTCCAATCGTCTTTTGACACAAGTATACCTTCTTCTGTCACTCCTTTGGCGACAGCGCGGAGTAATATCATGACGTCAGTTCGTGACGTAATATCGTGACGTCTATCGTTTAGTTCATAACATTTGGCTACTGTGCTATTTTGCACACAAGGCGAGATAGCACAGCAGAGGGGAAGGGATATGTTATAGATTTTCTCAAACTGGGAAATTTCTATAATTCATCACAGAATATATAATATAGGACGTTATTTAATGAAAAAACAACAACGAGAGAGTAAGCTTAACACTTAACAAACAACCAAGAAAATGTGCTGTACAGTATGTGTTTAATTATATCGTACATGTATATTAAAGTTACAAGTCCAAAGCGCTATTCACTGAACCACGCTAGCCCTCGTAAAGAGAAAAGAAAATCCTAATAATTTCAGAAACGTGAAAACATACAAGATAATGTTCGACATGGTAAGCTCGACACACACACACACCCTGACCCAAAACTGTTTATTGCAATAAAACGGTTTTGTTCATGATATATTTGTTCACTTATATGAAACAAAACCACTAAGGAACAATTTTCCTATTATTGAAAACAACTGATTTGAAATAAATTCCTACCGACCCACATTAATTTGATTGATTTATTGATTTATTAAATTAAAAGGTTTATCGGTGTGTCAAATTTATTTGATTATGTTATATTCAGTCAGTCAACGCCAGTAGCTGATTGGTTGTCTTTTACAATACACTGCTTTATGCTTTATGCCGATTATGTATTGCGGGAAACCAGCATGGAAATAACCGCGACATGTACTGCACTAGTCTTAATCATCTTCGACGCTTGTAAATACAAATGCTTGTCTTCAAAACAAGCAAGCGTCGCAGATGATCTGTCTAGTACTGCACAAACTATCTCAAACTTGTCGCTAGATGGGGCTCAACAATAATGGGGTGTCGCCATTTTCAGAATGACGATGATCAATCTCTACCCAGAGTGGAGATTGGACGATGATAGCAATACGTAGAATCTACGCCTAAAAATCATTGAGAAAAAAAAGAAATAAAACGTCAGAAATGTAAAAAAGAAAACATGTATTTCAGTATTAGTCAGGGGCGTACCTGGGCATACGCACGTACGCAAATGCGTACAGGCTATTAAAGAAGCAAAACAAATAAAAAAGACTAAAAATGAGAAAAATGCAATAAAAACTGAAGGTATAGGGGGGTTAGGCACATTTGTGAATCCAAAACTCGATGGTGCGCATACCTAAATTAACCCCAGGAACGCCCATGTTAGTTTTTTCGTCTTTAGTTCATAAATAGTATTTAATGGGAGCAGTCACACAAACGTTTAAAGATTTAGGTGTGAATATTGTTCACATTAAAACTGTAAGATCTAGACATATCTACTGACTTGAATGTCATGCCAACATATAATAAAATTCAACAAAGCACATACGACGCTTTGTATGAAAAGAAATCTTATATGCAAATCAAAAGTGATAGAACCTCACATGATCTGTAAACCTCACATGATCTGATCTGTAAACCTCACATGATCTGTAAACCTCACATGATCTGTAAACCTCACATGACCTCTCATGATCTGTAAACCTCACATGATCTGTCAACCTCACATGATCTGTAAACCTCACATGATCTATCAACCTCACATGATCTGTAAACCTCACATGATCTGTAAACCTCACATGATTTGTCAACCTCACATGATCTGTAAACCTCACATGATCTGTAAACCTCACATGATCTGTAAACGTCACATGATCTGATCTGTAAACCTCAGGCATAAGCTTGAACACATTCTGGTCTCGATTTAGATTCACGTCGAAAACAAAGATAAGACGGTTTAAAGACCTATTTCCCAACGCTTAATGATCATTGTGAACCAATGGAAAGCTTGGTTATTTACTGCTAACATGTTACATGACCGTTTGACATGGGTATACAAATTGAGGCCCGAGAAAAGTGTTTGTCCACCGCCGTGTTCACCGCCAAAGGCGGAGGACTAATGGATTTGCATTTCCGTCGTTTTGTCGCAAATTTAGTTTCCGACCAATAACTTTAATATTTATAATCCGAACTTCATGAAACATTAGGACAATGTGTATGGCCATATTATCTAGGTCAAGTTCAATAACCAGCCATATCGCGTCTATAATGTCAGAGTTTTTGAAATTGAAGATTTTTTGCGGTTTCCGCTCAATAACTTAAACATTTATATTCCAATCTTGATGAAAATGTAGGACAATGTTTATGGGCATAATTTCCGGGCTCCTTTAAAAAACCAGATAGATCACACCAATTTTGCCGGAGTTATGGCCCATTGTATTTTAAAATTGATGATTTTTGAGGTTTCCGCTCAGTAACTTTAACATGTATATTCCAATCTTGATGAAAATGTAGGACAATGTTTATGGGCATAATGTCCGGGCTCCTTTAAAAAACCAGATAGATCACACCAATTTTGCCGGAGTTATGGCCCATTGTATTTTAAAATTGATGATTTTTGAGGTTCCCGCTCAGTAACTTTAACATGTATAATACACTCACGATGAAACATTGGGACCATGTTTATGGCAATAATATCTCTACCAAGTTGGATAACCAGTCAGATCGCATCTATCATGCTGGAGTTATGGCCCATGGATTTTTGAAATTTGAAGATTTTTGAGGTTTCCGTTCAATGACTTTAGCATTTGTAATCCAATCTTGATGAAACGTGGGGTTTATGGGCATAATTTCTCGGCCAAGTACGATAACCAGCCAGATTGCATATATCTTGCCGGAGTAATGGCCTTTTGATTTTTAAATTTATGATTTTTGTGGTTTCCGCTACGTTACTTTAACATTTATAATCCACTCATGATGAAAATGGGGACTTTTGTTTATGGCAATAATATCCCGGCCAAGTTCGATAACCGGCCAGATCGCGCCTACCATGCTGGATATTTTAAAACTGAAGGTTTGTTTGAGCTTTCTGCACAATAACGTTAACATTTATGATCCAGTCTTGATGCAATTTGGGGTCAATGTTTATGGGTCAAGTTCGATAACCAACCAGCTCACACATATCATGCTGATCGAGCTATAGCCCTTTTGCTGTGGACCATAATTCCCTGAATTTGCTTTGTTTTCTTTGAAAAACATTGTTATATTAAACAGGCTTCATGCAAAAGCTCTATTATGAGGGCCTAATAATCTGAAACAAAATTGAATAACACCATTTTCTCATGCAAGTGTATGTCTAACTGGTTTACCGTTACCTAGACAAATTCTCTCAATCCCCACGCTCCCCCACCAACCCCGTCACCCCACCCGCCCCACACCACACCACACACCCCCCCAATATAATAGACTCGATGTATGTCCTTAAATAGCGGTGTGGGACTTGACATGTTTTTTTCATACACGTACATGGTGACATATGGTGTGAGCCTGGAAATGTTTTATCTCATGACAAATTGATACAGACTTTCGCCGAAATAATTTCACTGTCGAATGAGATCAAACGTCTATGCAAATTTGCATGGGAAAAAAAGAGATCAGGTGACCATCCATTACTACTATTGAAGGTCATAGTCTGGTGTATAGTAGACGCTTGTTTGTCTTGTGTATAGTATACGCTCGTTTGTCTTGTGGTGGGTACCGGTAGTCCTCAGTGTGCAGTCGTGTGTCACAGGTAGTCCCCATCGCGCGGTCGTGTGTCACCGGTAGTCCCCGGCGTGCAGTCGTGTATCACAGGTAGTCCCCAGCGTGCAGTCGTGTGCCACCGGTAGTCTCCAGCGTGCAGTCGTGTGCCACCGGTAGTCTCCAGCGTGCAGTCGTGTGCCACCGGTAGTCTCCAGCGTGCAGTCGTGTGTCACAGGTAGTCCCCATCATGCAGTCGTGTATCACAGGTAGTCCCCAGGGTGCAGTCGTGTATCACAGGTAGTCCCCAGCGTGCAGTCGTGTGCCACCGGTAGTCTCCAGCGTGCAGTCGTGTGCCACCGGTAGTCTCCAGCGTGCAGTCGTGTGTCACAGGTAGTCCCCATCATGCAGTCGTGTGTCACAGGTAGTCCCCAGGGTGCAGTCGTGTATCACAGGTAGTCCCCAGCGTGCAGTCGTGTGCCACCGGTAGTCTCCAGCGTGCAGTCGTGTGCCACCGGTAGTCTCCAGCGTGCAGTCGTGTGCCACCGGTAGTCTCCAGCGTGCAGTCGTGTGCCACCGGTAGTCTCCAGCGTGCAGTCGTGTGTCACAGGTAGTCCCCAGCGTGCAGTCGTGTGTCACAGGTAGTCCCCAGCGTGCAGTCGTGTGTCACAGGTAGTCCCCAGCGTGCAGTCGTGTGTCACAGGTAGTCCCCATCGCGCGGTCGTGTGTCACCGGTAGTCCCCAGCGTGCAGTCGTGTGTCACAGGTAGTCCCCAGCGTGCAGTCGTGTGTCACAGGTAGTCCCCAGCGTGCAGTCCTGTGTTACAGGTAGTCCCCGGCGTGCAGTCGTGTGTCACCGGTAGTCCCCGGCGTGCAGTCGTGTGTCACCGGTAGTCTCCGGCGTGCAGTCGTGTGTCACCGGTAGTCTCCGGCGTGCAGTCCTGTGTCAAGGTAGTCCCGAGCGTGCAGTCGTGTGTCACAGGTAGTCCCCGGCGTGCAAACGTGTGTCACAAATAGTCCCCAGAGTGTAGTCGTGTGTCACAAATAGTCCCCAGAGTGTAGTCGTGTGTCACAAATAGTCCCCAGAGTGTAGTCGTGTGTCACAAATAGTCCCCAGAGTGTAGTCGTGTGTTACAGGTAGTCCCCGGCGTGCAGTCGTGTGTCACCGGTAGTCTCCGGCGTGCAGTCGTGTGTCACCGGTAGTCTCCGGCGTGCAGTCCTGTGTCAAGGTAGTCCCGAGCGTGCAGTCGTGTGTCACAGGTAGTCCCCGGCGTGCAGCCGTGTGTCACAAATAGTCCCCAGAGTGTAGTCGTGTGTCACAGGTAGTTCCCAGCATGCAGTCGTGTGTCACTGGTAGTCCCCAACGTGCAGTCCTGTGTCACAGGTATTCCTCAGCGTGCATTCGTGTGTCACAGGTAGGCCCCAGCCTGCAGTTGTGTGACACAGGTAGTACCCAACTTGCAGTCGTCCAGCGTGCAGTCGTAGGTAGTCCCCAGCGTGCAGTCGTGTGTCACAGATAGTCCCCAGCGTGCAGTCGTGTGTCACAGGTAGTCCCCAGCGTGCAGTCATGGGTCACATGTAGACCTTAGCGTGCAGTCCTGTGTCACAGAGAGTTTCCCAGCGAGCATTCCTGTGTCACAGATAATCCCCAGCGTGCAGTAATGTGTCACAGTTGCAAAGGAATCTATATGAGTAGTATGTTCTCTTACCGTATTATTGTGTATCCCTCTCTATATTGGGGCGGCTCTAAATGATGTTATGATCACACTTCAGCTAACAACCGTTTAATGTTACTTTACTCCGATAACCATTTTGAGATACATTAAAATTAAACATGTTTTGCATTATTTATGAACAGGTCGATGAATTACGGTGGTATAGGATTCTTGATGGGCCACGAAATAACACACGGGTTTGATGACACAGGTATGCATGTTTTGCAAAAACCGTATTGCTCTAAGCGCTGTGTTTGTCTGTGCCTTTTTAAAAATAGAGTTAATTGTGAAATGTGTATTGTATTGCAAATTAAATTTAATCATAAAGCTTAGTCGTAGGCTCAGTTTAAGCCTTTTTATGTATGATAGAGTTAATTGTGAAATGTGTATTGTATTGCAAATTAAATTTAATCATAAAACTTAGTCGTAGGCTCAGTTTAAGCCTTTTTATGTATGCTAGAGTTAATTGTGAAATGTGTATTGTATTGCAAATCAAATTTAATCATAAAACTTAGTCGTAGGCTCAGTTTAAGCTTTCGTGGTTGCCGTATTATAGAGCTGGTATTATGCACCGGCGGCCTAAATTACTTCTTGGACTTGAGGGCAGTGTTTGTCTTGGTGGATGCCTCACTGGGGACCGGTGGCCTGTACTATTTCCAGGGCCGTGTCTTAGTGGACTCATTGTCCCCCAGATTATTATTTTAAAGCTGAACATAAAATGGCGCATTCTTACGAGTTTGAGATTATTTTTTTGAAAATATGAACAACAACAACAACTCCAAAAACGTCATTTTTTGGACGGATTTAAAGATTTTATTGGCGAAACGTTATTCTCTCCGACTTCATTTTTTAAGCGTTTTAGCTACTGGGTAAAAGGTATTGACATGGGGCCTGCAGTGCCTATAAGCAGCTACGCCATTGGTGGCCGCCGTATTATGGACGGGTGACCTGCATTATATTTTCAAGAGCATTATCTGTCTTTGTGGTTGCCGTATTATTAACCGGTTGACGGATGGCTTGCATTTCTTCGTCTGTCTAAGTGGTTGTCATCTTATTGACGGATGGCCTGCATTTCTTCGAGAGCTCTGTCTGTGTTAATGGTCCTGCATTTCTTCGAGAGCTCTGTCTGTGTTAATGGTCCTGCATTTCTTCGAGAGCTCTGTCTGTGTTAATGGTCCTGCATTTCTTCGAGAGCTCTGTCTGTGTTAATGGTCCTGCATTTCTTCGAGAGCTCTGTCTGTGTTAATGGTCCTGCATTTCTTCGTGAGCTCTGTCTGTGTTAATGGTCCTGCATTTCTTCGAGAGCTCTGTCTGTGTTAATGGTCCTGCATTTCTTCGAGAGCTCTGTCTGTGTTAATGGTCCTGCATTTCTTCGAGAGCTCTGTCTGTGTTAATGGTCCTATTTATCTATTCTAAGCTGATGTTAGAAATAATATATTTAGGTAAGTAAACATGTAATATTTGTGTTAACTCTATTCTTTGTTTCCCAATAGGTCGTCTTTACGATAAGAATGGTAACTTGTTAAATTGGTGGACGCCTTTATCGGAGACCTTGTTCAAGGACAGAGCCCGGTGTCTGATTGACCAGTACAGTCGCTTTGTCTCACCTGAAGCTGGAATACATGTAAGCAATATGCGGTTCTAATGAAGTGGGATTGGTTATGAGATATATACATATAGGTTCCAAATACGTGGGATCGGTTATAAGGTATATACATACTGGTTCCTAATAGGTAGGATTGGATATAAGGTATATACATACTGGTTCCTAATAGGCGGGATTGGTTATAAGGTACATACATCTGGTTCCTAATTGGTGGGATTGGTTATAAGGTATAAACATACTGGTTCCTAATAGGTGGGACTGTATCTTGAGCCGGGTTGTTCAAATATGAATGCATGATCCTGATAAAGGTAGGTCTCTCCAGTCAGATAGGGTTATTAAAATATGAATACCGGATCCTATTATATGTGGTTCTCTCAAGTCAGAAGGAGTTGTTCAATTAAAAAAATAGTTGAGTCTCACCAGAGAGCCGGCGTTGTTCAAATATGAATGCATGTTTCTGATAAAGGTGGTTCTCTCAAGTCAGAAGGAGTTGTTCAAATATGAAAGTAGGTGAGTCTCACCACTGAGTTGATGTTATTCAGATATGAATATAGTCTCTCCAGTGAGATAGGATTGTTCAAATGTGAATACAGGTGGGTCTCTCCATTGGGATGGGGTTGTTCCGATATGAATATAGGTTGGTCTCGCCGGTGAGATAGGGTTGTTATCCCCCGCCGCCACAGGCGGAAGTGGGATATAGTTGTGCCCTCCGTCCATCCGTACGTCCGTACGTACATCCGTCCGTCCCATTTCGTGTCCGCTCAATAACTCGAAAACTACTAATGGGACTGCAATCAGACAATGATAGAAGGCAATGAGAGGATGCCTTCATTTAAATTAATTAGAGTTATTGCCCTTTGTAATTTTATACTTATAATTCGTGTCCGCTCCATAACTCGAAAACTACTAATTGGACTGCAATGAAATTTCACGCAATGATAAAGGGCCATCATGACAGGACGTGCAGAGCGCAAGAACAATAACTCTGCTTTCATTTAAATTAGAGTTATTGCCCTTTGTAATTTTATAATTCGTGTCCGCTTCATAACTCGAAAACTACTAATTGGACTGGACTGCAATGAAATTTCATACAACGATAGAGGGCCATGAGATGACGTGCACAGCGCAAGAACCATAACTCTGCTTTCATTTAAATTAGAGTTATTGCCCTTTGTAATTTTATACTTATAATTCATGTCCGCTCCATAACTCAAAAACTACTTGTGGGACTGCAATGAAATTTCACACAATGATAGAGGGCACTGAGAGTAAGTGCAGAATGCAAGAACCATAACTCTGCCTTCAATTCATTATAGTTATTGCCTTTGTAATTTTATTTGTATAATTTGTGTCCGCTCAATAACTCAAAAACTACTAGAGGGACTGCAACGAAATTTCACACAATGATAGAGGGCATTGAGAGTGCAGAGTCCAAGAACCATAACTCTGTCTTCATTTAATTAAGATGTGTTGCCTTTGTAATTTTATACTTATAATTTGTGTCTGTTCCATAACTGGAAAACTACTAATGGGACTGCGATGAAATTTCACACAATGATAGGATGAATTGAATGGAATGTTGTTTAACGGCTCATCAACACAGTATAGATTATTTAGAGCCGCCCCAGAGAGAGGGGAAGGATACATAGGAATCCGGGAACCTGCCCTACTCTTATTATCGAATAGATTCCTATGGTTCTTTAACGTACTCGGAGGATAGACCGATACACGGGACCGCCCGGTTTACGTCCCCATCCGACAGACGGGGCTAAGGGAAAGTGTCTTGCCCAAGAACACACCGACGGAACTCAGTGGCACCACGGAGGATTGAACCCGGGGCCACCGGTTACAAATCCGCCGCGCTACCGACTGCGCCACGCCAGCCCTTCACACAATGATAGAGGGCAATGAGAGGAAGTGCAGAGCGCAATAACCATAACTCTGTCTTAATTTAATTTAGATGTATTGCCCTTTGTAAGTTTATACCAGGGAGTACGTTATAACGTACTCCCTGTTTATACTTATAATTCGTGTCTGCTCCATAACATGAAGACTACTAATGGGACTGCAATCAAATTTCACACAATGATAGAAGGCTATGAGAGTAAGTGCAGAATGCAAGAACCATAACTCTGTCTTCATTTAATTGAGAGTTATTGCTCTTTGTAATTTTATACTTGTAATTCTTGTCTGGAACATAACTCAAAAGCTACTAGACTGAAATGAAACCTCATACAATGATAGAGGGCAAGTAGACGAAGTGAAGAAACGTCATATTCATGGACAACAGAGTTATTGGCCTTTGTAACTCTATACTTATTGTATACTTAAATTTCTTGTCCGAAGCATAGCTCCACAACTACTAATTAATCTGCAATGAAACACAATGGCAGAGAGCAATAAGAGGATGTGGAGAATACAAGAACCATAACTATATTATTTAAATTAGAGTTATTGCCCTTTGCTATTTTATACTTATTATTCTTGTCGGGTGCTTAGCTTAAAAATTACTAATGGGAATGGAATAAAACTTCACACAAAGATAGAGGACAATGAGAGGAAGTGCAGAGTGCAGTAACAATAACCCTATCAAACTGCTTCTTGTTCAGATATGAATATAGGTTGGTCTCTCCAGTGAGATAGGGTTGCTCAGGTATGATTATAGGTGGGTCTCTCCAGTCAGATGGGGTTGCTCAGATATGAATATTGTAGGGTTTCTCTACCGAGATAGGGTTGTTCAGATATAAATATAGGTGGGTCTCTCCAGTTTGTTGGGTGTTTTCAGATATGAATATAGGTGGGTCTCTCCAGTGTGATGGGTGTTTTCAGATATGAATACCTAATAGGTGAGTTTCTGTTTTGATTAAGAAACAACATAAAATAAGAATGCGCTCACTATTTAGGTTAAATCTTACTACCCATGAACAGACGAAACTTCATCCAACGATTCTTGTTTGTTTTTCTTTGTAGGTAAACGGTATTAACACACAGGGAGAGAATATAGCAGACAATGGGGGCATTAAACAGGCGTTTAAAGTAAGTTAGTAGAACTATATATCGCTTTGTCTCACAGTTGTCTTAAAAGTAGGAGAGGAATGTGAAATAACATAATGGATACTGCCGAACTAGGCCGATCTTTTAACTATTTGAGATAGGACGCCTGGAGTCTGCCAAACAGGTTCACACAACTAATAGGAGACTGCTAAATATAGAAAAAAGGACATGATTTAGAGACTGCCTGAACTGAGGAATATTTCGGTATTGGATAGACGCTAACCTGCTTTGTCATTTCAGGCGTACAGAAAGTGGGTGGCAACTAGAGGCAGAGAGGAGCCGTTACTTCCAGGTGTTGATTTCTCTAACAATCAGCTGTTCTTTCTGAATTTTGCACAGGTAAATCCTATATTCCTATCCATTCTGACAATTACATTTATCGCAATATACTTGTACTATCATAGGAATGTGTAGACGACATTTTAGTAAAAGCCTTTTAAAGAGTACTAGTTATACTAAAGAAAAAAAGTTCTAAAGAAAAAATGAAACGCAACACGCGAATTTCCGCTGTATAATTTATATAATGCCCACTTAATTTCAAATTAAAAAAAAGGTTGCAGCTAGTTGGAGGAAGGACAAAAATGTGCTGTTTTAGACTTTTTAATCACAGTTCATTTGTAACACGAAACTCATAAATGTTGAAGTTCCGCTTTGAAAATATGAACCAGTTCAGTTACAGTACTGTATTAAATGTATACTATGGTGGCTGATATGTGCCATCTCGTCTTTTCGTTATTTCGTTGCGAAATAACGCCGGGCGAAAAAACGCGGGGCGAAATAACGAAAAGACGGGAAAACGCCGGGAAAATAACGAAAAAACGCCGAGCGAAAAGACGAGAAATAGTCAAAAGGCCGGGTGAAAAAACGAAAAGACAAAAAAAACGGCACGCGAAAAGACGACATTTTATACATTTAAATTTTCGTTATTTCATGTGAAGTTTGTTCGTTATTTCACCCGGCGTTTTTTCGTCCTTTCATTATTTCGCCCGGCGTCTTTTCGTGTGGCGTTATTTTGCCCGGCGTTATTTCACGTGGCGTCTTTTTGCTCGACGTCTTTTCGTGTGGCGTTATTTTGCCCGGGGTTATATCGCCCGGCGTTTTTTCGTCTTTTTGCATGGCGTCTTTTCGCCCGGTTTTTATTTCGCGTGGCATCTTTCCGCCCCGCGTCTTTTCGGGTGGCGTTCAAGAGCCCATACGTTGAGACCCGAAAGATGGTGAACTATGCCTGAGTAGGACAAAGTCAGAAGAAACTCTGATGGAGGTCCGTAGCGATTTTGACGTGCAAATTGATCGTCAAATGCGAATAACACATGCTGGCATAGGCACTCTGTTGCCTTTACCAATTTCCCCCATTTGCCATAATATAAAGTTCCGATAAGCCTGGTTCCTGAATGTAGAAGGCGTGTACGACTTGGGTTTGTTTGTACGAGCTCCCCAAATTCACAATATTGACCACTTAAATAACCTCGTGACGAAGGAATATGTTGTGGAACTCCGGTTCGGATGTTATGCAGGGAACCTTACTACAGCATCTGCAAACAGATTCCAAACTATAGTTGTTGTGGTATCAGGAACTTGACAAATAATTATTTTAAAATACGCATTTATGTGATATTTTACATTAAAATACTTAGAGGGAAAAAGTTCACAATACTGTTTAATTTAAACAACGATAACCTAATAGTAAGCAATAATAGTAATAGTAATAACGAAAAGACGAAAAAACGCCCGGGCGAAATAATGAAAAAACGCCGAGCGAAAAGACGACAAATAGTCAAAATGCCGGGCGAAAAAACGAAAAGATGAAAAACCGGCACGCGAAAAGACAACATTTTATACATTTAAATTTTCGTGTGATTTTCTTTTTCTTTTTTCCCGTTATTTCGCCCGGCGTTTTTTCGTTATTTCGCCCGGCGTTTTTTCGTCTTTTCGTTATTTCGTCCGGCGTCTTTTCGCATGGCGTTATTTTGCCCGGCGTTATTTCGCGTGGCTTTTTTTCGCCCGACGTCTTTTTTTAGCTGACATGTAATTGGTCGTGTATACTATGTAGATAGTAACTTTTTATCAGAAGAAGAAAAGAAGATTCTGCGATTTTAGCATTGCATAAAGAGTTATTAACAGGTGAAAAGTTGCAGTCGAAATAGCCGCATGCGTCTTTCATAGATAAGAAAATGTTGAAAATCTTCTAGGACACCGCACTGGCTTATATTTGATCAGTTAGGTTTACCACCACCTATACCATGTAAAGCTCCGAGATGTAGTCAAATGTTGTTCCTATTATAACAAGTAATCCCTCCTCTTTTGATGGAAAGGGGCATTATAAGTAGGGGGAAATAGCCCATTTCTATTGAGTTTCGTTCTTGTATGTATAAGAAGTGTATTCATACATGCGTTTTTTCGTCTTTTCGTTATTTCGCCAGCGTTTTTTCGCCCGACGTTATCTCGCTCGGCATTATTTTGCAGCGAAATAACGAAAAAACGAGATGGCATATATCAGCCACCATAGAGTTGTTTTAGTCTTTTTTCCAAAAGGAAAGGTCTAATGTAGCCATATACCATTCGATTAACAGCAGCATATTATACATACACTACAATTCCAGGTTTGCGTTTATTATTTCCTTTAGTATTATGTTAAAAGATACTTGGTACTACAGATGGTGGTAGAAAGTAGATACCCTTACTACAGCTAATGCTAGCCCATAAGTTTAAGTAGATACTCCGTACTACAGCTGCTTCTAGAAAGTAGATACTTTACTACAGCTGGTGCTAGCCCATAAGTTTTAGTAGATGCTCGGTACTACAGCTACTAATAGACAGTAGATGATCGGCACTACACTGTTGCTATAACGTAGATATTCGGCAATACAGGTGCTGCTATAAAGTAGATTCTCAGTACTAAAATTGCTGCTAAATATTAGATGCTCGGTACTACAGCTGCTGCTAGAAAGTAGATACGCGGTACAACAGCTGGTGCTAGTAAGTAGATTAGGGGTACAACAGCTGGTGCTAGAAAGAAGATAATCGATACGACAGCTGCTGCTATAGCACAAGTTACTGTAGATACTCGGTTTATACAGATTAAGGTTGAAACTCTGTACTACAGCAGGTGCTATCAATTAGATACTCGATACAGCATCTGGTGATTGACCACAAATTACTGTAGATACTCGATCAGTACTACAGCAGGTGCTTGACCACAAGTTACTGTAGATACTCTGTACTACAGCCGGTGCTTGACCACAAGTTAAAGTAGATACTCAGTACTACAGCTGGTGCTTGACCACACGTTACTGTAGATACTCAGTACTACAGCTGGTGCTTGTCCACAAGTTATTGTAGATACTCAGTACTACAGCTGGTGCTTGACCGCAAGTTACTGAAGATACTCAGTACTACAGCTGGTGATTGACCACAAGTTATTGTAGATACTAATTACTACAGCTGGTGCTTGACCACAAGTTACTGTAGATACTCAGTACTACAGCTGGTGCTTGACCACAAGTTACTGTAGATACTCAGTACTACTGCTGGTGCTTGACCACAAGTTACTGTAAAGACTCATTACTACAGCTGGTGCTTGGTCACAAGCTACTGTAGATACTTAGTATACAGCTAGTGCTTGACCACAAGCTACTGTAGATACTCAGTACTACAGCTGGTGCTTGACCACAAGTTACTGTACATACTCATTACTACAGCTGGTGCTTGGTCACAATCTACTGTAGATACTCAGTACTACGGCTGGTGCTTGACCACAAGCTACTGAAGATGCTCAGTACTACAGATGGTGCTTGACCACAAGTTACTGTAGATACTTAGTACTACAGCTGGTGCTTGACCACAAGTTACTGAAGATACTCATTACTACAGCTGGTGCTTGACCACAAGTTACAGAAGATACTCATTACTACAGCTGGTGCTTGACCACAACCTACTGTAGATACTCAGTACTACAGCTGGTGCTTGACCACAAGCTAATGTAGATACTCAGTCCTACAGCTGGTGCTTGACCACAAGCTAATGTAGATACTCAGTACTACAGCTGGTGCTTGACCACAAGCTACTGTAGATACTCAGTACTACAGCTGGTGCTTGGTCACAAGCTACGTAGATACTCATTACTTCAGCTGGTGCTTGACCACAAGCTATTGTAGATACTCAGTACTACGGCTGGTGCTTGACCACAATTTACTGTAGATACTCAGTACTACAGCTGGTGCTTGACCACATGTTACTGAAGATACGCAGTAATACAGCTGGTGCTTGACCACAAGCTACTGAAGATACTCAGTACTACAGATGGTGCTTGACCACAAGTTAAAGTAGATACTCAGTACTACAGCTGGTGCTTGACCACACGTTACTGTAGATACTCAGTACTACAACTGGTGCTTGACCACAAGCTACTTTTGATACTCAGTACTACGGCTGGTGCTTGACCACAAGCTACTGAAGATGCTCAGTACTACAGATGGTGCTTGACCACAAGTTACTGTAGATACCCATTACTACAGCTGGTGCTTGACCGCAAGTTATTGAAGATACTCAGTACTACAGCTGGTGCTTGACCGCAAGTTACTGAAGATACTCAGTACTACAGCCGGTGCTTGACCACAAGTTAAAGTAGAAACTCAGTACTATAGCCGGTGCTTGACCACACGTTACTGTAGATACTCAGTACTACAGCTGGTGCTTGACCACAAGTTACTGAAGATACTCAGTAAAACAGCTGGTGCTTGACTACAAGTTACTGTAAATACTCATTACTACAGCTGGTGCTTGGTCACAAGCTACTGTAGATACTCAGTACTAAAGCTGGTGCTTGACCACAAGCTATTGTAGATACTCAGTACTACAGCTGGATATTGACCACAAGGTACTGCAGATACTCATTACTACAGCTGGTGCTTGACCACAAGTTACTGTAGATACTCAGTATTACTGCTGGTGCTTGACCACAAGTTACTGTAGATACTCAGTACTACAGCTGGTGCTTGACCACAAGTTACTGTAGATACTCATTACTACAGCTGGTGCTTGACCACAAGTTACTGTAGATACTCAGTACTACGGCTGGTGCTTGACCACAAGAAACTGTAGATACTCATTACTACAGCTGATACTTGACCACAAGCTACTGTAGATACTCATTACTACAGCTGGTGCTTGACCACAAGCTACTGTAGATACTCATTACTACGGCTGGTGCTTGACCACAAGCTACTGAAAATACTCAGTGCTACAGATGGTGCTTGATTACAAATTACTGAATATACTCATTACTACAGCTGGTGCTTGACCACAAGTTACTGAAGATACTCATTACTACAGCTGGTGCTTGACCGCATGTTACTGAAGATACTCAGTACTACAGCTGGTGTTTGACCACAAATTACTAAAGATACCCATTACTACAGCTGGTGCTTGACCACAAATTAAAGTAGATACTCAGTACTACAGCTGGGGCCTGACCACAAATTAAAGTAGATACTCAATACTTCAACTGGTGCTTGACCACAAGGTACTGTAGATACTCAGTACTACAGCTGGTGCCTGACCACAAACTACTGTAGATACTCAGTACTACAGCTGGTCCTTGCCCACAAGTTACTGAAGATACTCATTACTACAGCTGGTGCTTGACCACAAATTAAAGTAGATACTCAGTACTACAGCTGGGGCTTGACCACAAAGTAAAGTAGATACTCAGTACTATAGCTGATGCTTGACCACAAGCAACTGTAGATACTCATTACTACAGCTGGTGCTTGACCACAAGCTACTGTAGATACTCAGTACTATAGCTGGTGCTTGACCACAAGCTACTAAAGATACTCATTACTACAGCCGGTGCTTGACCACAAGCTACTGTAGGTACTCAGTACTACGGCTGGTGCTTGACCACAAGCTACTGAAGATACTTATTACTACAGCTGGTGCTTGACCACAAGTTACTGTTGATACTCAGTACTACGGCTGGTGCTTGACCACAAGCTACTGAAGATACTTATTACTACGGCTGGTGCTTGACCACAAGCTACTGTAGATACTCATTACTCAGCTGGTGCTTGACCACAAGTTAATGAAGATACTCATTACTACAGCTGGTGCTTGACCACAAGTTACTGTAGATACTCATTACTACAGCTGGTGCTTGACCACAAGTTACTGAAGATACTCATTACTATAGCTGGTGCTTGACCGCAAGTTACTGAAGATACTCAGTACTACAGCTGGTGCTTGACCACAAATTACTAAAGATACTCATTACTACAGCTGGTGCTTGAGCACAAGCTACTGTAGATACTCAGTACTACAGCTGGTGCCTGACCACAAACTACTGTATATACTCAGTACTACAGCTGGTGCTTGACCACAAGTTACTGAATATACTCATTACTACAGCTGTTGCTTGACCACAAATTAAAGTAGATACTCAGTACTACAGCTGGGGCTTGACCACAAATTAAAGCAGATACTCAGTACTACAGCTGATGCTTGACCACAAGCAACTGTAGATACTCATTAATACAGCTGGTGCTTGACCACAAGCTACTGTAGATACTCAGTACTATAGCTGGTGCTTGACCACAAGCTACTGAAGATACTCATTACTACAGCCGGTGCTTGACTACAAGTTACTGTAAATACTCATTACTACAGCTGGTGCTTGGTCACAAGCTACTGTAGATACTCAGTACTAAAGCTGGTGCTTGACCACAAGCTATTGTAGATACTCAGTACTACAGCTGGATATTGACCACAAGGTACTGCAGATACTCATTACTACAGCTGGTGCTTGACCACAAGTTACTGTAGATACTCAGTATTACTGCTGGTGCTTGACCACAAGTTACCGTAGATACTCAGTACTACAGCTGGTGCTTGACCACAAGTTACTGTAGATACTCATTACTACAGCTGGTGCTTGACCACAAGTTACTGTAGATACTCAGTACTACGGCTGGTGCTTGACCACAAGAAACTGTAGATACTCATTACTACAGCTGATACTTGACCACAAGCTACTGTAGATACTCATTACTACAGCTGGTGCTTGACCACAAGCTACTGTAGATACTCATTACTACGGCTGGTGCTTGACCACAAGCTACTGAAGATACTCAGTGCTACAGATGGTGCTTGATTACAAGTTACTGAATATACTCATTACAACAGCTGGTGCTTGACCACAAGTTACTGAAGATACTCATTACTACAGCTGGTGCTTGACCGCATGTTACTGAAGATACTCAGTACTACAGCTGGTGTTTGACCACAAATTACTAAAGATACCCATTACTACAGCTGGTGCTTGACCACAAATTAAAGTAGATACTCAGTACTACAGCTGGGGCCTGACCACAAATTAAAGTAGATACTCAATACTTCAACTGGTGCTTGACCACAAGGTACTGTAGATACTCAGTACTACAGCTGGTTCCTGACCACAAACTACTGTAGATACTCAGTACTACAGCTGGTCCTTGCCCACAAGTTACTGAAGATACTCATTACTACAGCTGGTGCTTGACCACAAATTAAAGTAGATACTCAGTACTACAGCTGGGGCTTGACCACAAAGTAAAGTAGATACTCAGTACTATAGCTGATGCTTGACCACAAGCAACTGTAGATACTCATTACTACAGCTGGTGCTTGACCACAAGCTACTGTAGATACTCAGTACTATAGCTGGTGCTTGACCACAAGCTACTGAAGATACTCATTACTACAGCCGGTGCTTGACCACAAGCTACTGTAGATACTCATTACTACAGCTGGTGCTTGACCACAAGCAACTGTAGATACTCATTACTACAGCTGGTGCTTGACCACAAGTTACTGAAGATACTCATTACTACAGCTGGTGCTTGACCACAAGCTACTGTAGATACTCAGTACTACAGCTGGTGCTTGACCACAAGCTACTGTAGATACTCAGTACTACAGCTGGTGCTTGACCACAAATTAAAGCAGATACTCAGTACTACAGCTGGTGCTTGATCACATGTTACTGTAGATACTCATTATTACAGCTGGTGCTTGACCACAAGCTACTGTAGATACTCAGTACTACGGCTGGTGCTTGACCACAAATTAAAGCAGATACGCAGTACTACAGCTGGTGCTTGATCACATGTTACTGTAGATACTCATTACTACAGCTGGTGCTTGACCACAAGCTACTGTAGATACTCAGTACTATAGCTGGTGCTTGATCACACGTTACTGAAGATACTCATTACTACAGCTGGTGCTTGACCACAAATTAAAGTAGATACTCAGTACTACAGCTGGTGCTTGACCACAAGCTACTGTAGATACTCAGTACTACGGCTGGTGCTTGACCACAAATTAAAGCAGATACTCAGTACTACAGCTGGTGCTTGATCACATGTTACTGTAGATACTCATTACTACAGCTGGTGCTTGACCACAAGCTACTGTAGATACTCAGTACTACGGCTGGTGCTTGACCACAAGCTACTGAAGATACTCAGTACTACAGCTGGTGCTTGACCACAAATTAAAGTAGATACTCAGTACTACAGTTGGGACCTGACCACAAAATAATTTAGATACTCAGTACTACGGCTGGTGCTTGACCACAAGTTACAGAAGATACTCAGTACTACAGCTGGTGCTTGATCACAAGTTACTGAAGATACTCATTACTACAGCTGGTGCTTGACCACAAGCTACTGTAGATACTCAGTACTACGGCTGGTGCTTGACCACAAATTAAAGTAGATACTCAGTACTACAGCTGGTGCTTGATCACAAGTTACTGAAGATACTCATTACTACAGCTGGTGCTTGACCACAAATTAAAGTAGATACTCAGTACTACAGCTGGTGCTTGATCACATGTTACTGTAGATACTCATTACTACAGCTGGTGCTTGACAACAAGCTACTGTAGATACTCAGTACTACGGCTGGTGCTTGACCACAAGCTACTGAAGATACTCAGTACTACAGCTGGTGCTTGACCGCAAGTAACTGAAGATACTCAGTACTACAGCTGGTGCTTGACCACAAGTTACTGAAGATACTCATTGCTACAGCTGGTGCTTGACCACAAATTAAAGTAGAACCTCAGTAATACAGCTGGGGCCTGACCACAAATTAAAGTAGATACTCAGAACTACAACTGGTGCTTGACCACAAGCTACTGTAGATACTCAGTACTACAGCTGGTGCCTGACCACAAACTACTGTAGATACTCAGTACTACAGTTGGTGCTTGACCACAAGTTACTGAAGATACTCATTACTACAGCTGGTGCTTGACCACAAATTAAAGTAGATACTGAGTACTACAGCTGGGGCCTGACCACAAATTAAAGTAAATACTCAGTACTACAACTGGTGCTTGACCACAAGCTACTGTAGATACTCAGTACTACAGCTGGTGCCTGACCACAAACTACTGTAGATACTCAGTACTACAGCTGGTGCTTGACCACAAGCTACTGAAGATGCTCAGTACTACATATGGTGCTTGACCACAAGTTACTGTAGATACTCAGTACTACAGCCGTTGCTTGACCACAAGTTAAAGAAGATACTCATTACTACAGCTGGTGCTTGACCACAAGATACTGTAGATACTCAGAATTACAGCTCGTGCTTGACCACAAATTAAAGTAGATACTCAGTACTACAGCTGATTCTTGACCACATGTTACTGTAGATACTCAGTACTACAGCCGTTGCTTGACCACAAGTTAAAGAAGATACTCATTACTACAGCTGGTGATTGACTACAAGTTGCTGAAGATACTCATTACTACAGCTGATGCTTGACCACAAATTAAAGTAGATACTCAGTACTACAGCTGGTGCTTGACTACAATCTACTGAAGATGCTCAGTACTACATCTGGTGCTTGACCACAAGTTACTGTAGATACTCAGTACTACAGCCGTTGCTTGACCACAAGTTAAAGAAGATACTCATTACTACAGCTGGTGCTTGACTACAAGTTACTGAAGATACTCATTACTATAGCTGGTGCTTGACCACAAGTTAAAGAAGATACTCATTACTACAGTTGGTGCTTGACTACAAGTTACTGTAGATACTCAGTACTACAGCCGTTGCTTGACCACAAGTTAAAGAAGATATTCATTACTACAGCTGGTGCTTGACTACAAGTTACTGAAGATACTCAGTACTACGGCTGGTGCTTGACCACAAATTAAAGTAGATACTCAGTACTACATCTGGTGCTTGATCACATGTTACTGTAGATACTCATTACTACAGCTGGTGCTTGACCACAAGCCACTGTAGATACTCAGTACTACGGCTGGTGCTTGACCACAAGCTAATGAAGATACTCAGTACTACAGATGGTGCTTGACCACAAGCAACTGTAGATACTCATTACTGCAGCTGGTGCTTGACCACAAATTAAAGTAGATACTCAGTACTACAGCTGCTGCTTGACTACAAGTTACTGAAGATACTCATTACTACAGCTGGTGCTTGACCACAAATTAAAGTAGATACTCAGTACTACAGCTGATGCTTGATCACATGTTACTGTAGATACTCATTACTACAGCTGGTGCTTGACCACAAGCTACTGTAGATACTCAGTACTACGGCTGGTGCTTGACCACAAGCTACTGAAGATACTCAGTACTACAGATGGTGCTTGATCACAAGCTACTGAAGATACTCAGTACTACAGCTGATGCTTGATCACAAGCTACTGAAGATACTCATTACTGCAGCTGGTGCTTGACCACAAGCTACTGTAGATACTCAGTACTACGGCTGGTGCTTGACCACAAGCTACTGTAGATACTCATTACTACAGCTAGTGCTTGACCACAAATTAAAGTAAATACTCAGTACTACAGCTGGTGCTTGATCACAAATTAAAGTAGATACTCAGTACTACAACTGGTGCTTGACCACAAGCTACTGTAGATACTCAGTACGACAGCTGGTGCCTGGCCACAAACTACTGTAGATACTCAGTACTACAGCTGGTGCTTGACCACAAGCTACTGAAGATGCTCAGTACTACAGATGGTGCTTGACCACAAGTTACTGTAGATACTCAGTACTACAGCCGTTGCTCGACCACAAGTTAAAGAAGATACTCATTACTACAGCTGGTGCTTGACCACAAGCAACTGTAGATACTCATTACTGCAGCTGGTGCTTGACCACAAGCTACTGAAGATACTCAGTACTACAGATGGTGCTTGATCACGCGTTACTGAAGATACTCATTACTACAGCTGGTGCTTGACCGAAAATTAAAGTAGATACTCAGTACTACAGCTGGTGCTTGACCACAAGTTACTGTAGCTACTCAGTACTACAGCCGTTGCTTGACCGCAAGTTAAAGAAGATACTCATTACTACAGCTGGTGCTTGACCACAAGCAACTGCAGATACTCATTACTGCAGCTGGTGCTTGACCACAAGCAACTGCAGATACTCATTACTGCAGCTGGTGCTTGACCACAAGCTACTGTAGATACTCAGTACTACGGCTGGTGCTTGACCACAAGCTACCTAAGATACTCAGTACTACAGATGGTGCTTGATCACAAGTTACTGAAGATACTCATTACTACAGCTGGTACTTGCCCATACTTTAAATTAGATACTCAGTACTACAGCTGGTGCTTGACCACAAGTTACTGAAGATACTCATTACTACAGCTGGTGCTTGACCATAAGTTAAAGTAGATACTCAGTACTACAGCTGGTGCTTGACCATAAGTTAAAGTAGATACTCAGTACTACAGCTGGTGCTTGACCACAAGTTACTGAAGATACTCATTACTACAGCTGGTGCTTGACCACAAATTAAAGTAGATACTCAGTACTACAGCTGGGGTTTGATCACGTGTTACTCTAGATACTCATTACTACAGCTGGTGCTTGACCACAAGTTACTGAAGATACTCATTACTACAGCTGGTGCTTGACCACAAATTAAAGTAGATACTCAGTACTACAGCTGGGGCTTGACCACAAATTAAAGTAGATACTCAGTACTCCAGCTGGTGCTTCACCACAAGCTACTGTAGATACTGAGTACTCCACTGGTGCCTGACAACAAACTACTGTGTAGATACTCAGTATTACAGCTGGTGCTTGACCACAAGCTACTGAAGATGCTCAGTACTACAGATGGTGCTTGACCACAAGTTACTGTAGATACTCAGTACTACAGCCGTTGCTCGACCACAAGTTAAAGAAGATACTCATTACTACAGCTGGTGCTTGACCACAAGCAACTGTAGATACTCATTACTGCAGCTGGTGCTTGACCACAAGCTACTGAAGATACTCAGTACTACAGATGGTGCTTGATCACGCGTTACTGAAGATACTCATTACTACAGCTGGTGCTTGACCGAAAATTAAAGTAGATACTCAGTACTACAGCTGGTGCTTGACCACAAGTTACTGTAGCTACTCAGTACTACAGCCGTTGCTTGACCGCAAGTTAAAGAAGATACTCATTACTACAGCTGGTGCTTGACCACAAGCAACTGCAGATACTCATTACTGCAGCTGGTGCTTTACCACAAGCAACTGCAGATACTCATTACTGCAGCTGGTGCTTGACCACAAGCTACTGTAGATACTCAGTACTACGGCTGGTGCTTGACCACAAGCTACCTAAGATACTCAGTACTACAGCCGGTGCTTGACCACAAGTTAAGGTAGATACTCATTACTACATCTGGTGCTTGACCACAAGATACTGTAGATACTCATTACTACAGCTGGTGCTTGACCACAAGAAACTGTAGATACTCATTACTACAGCTGGTACTTGACCACAAGCTACTGTAGATACTCAGTACTACGGCTGGTGCCTGACCACAAGCTACTAAAGATACTCAGTACTACGGCTGGTGCTTGATCACAAGTTACTGAAGATACTCATTACTACAGCTGGTGCTTGACCACAAGCTACTGTAGATACTCATTACTACAGCTGGTGCTTGACCACAAGAAACTGTAGATACTCATTACTACAGCTGGTACTTGACCACAAGCTACTGTAGATACTCAGTACTACGGCTGGTGCTTGACCACAAGCTACTAAAGATACTCAGTACTACGGCTGGTGCTTGATCACAAGTTACTGAAGATACTCATTACTACAGCTGGTGCTTGAACACAAATTAAAGTAGATACTCAGTATTACAGCTGGGGCTTGACCACAAATTAAAGTAGATACTCAGTACACAGCTGATGCTTGACCACAAGCAACTGTAGATACTCATTACTACAGCTGGTGCTTGACCACAAGCTACTGTAGATACTCAGTACTACGGCTGGTGCTTGACCACAAGCTACTGAAGATACTCAGTGCTACAGATGGTGCTTGATTACAAGTTACTGAATATACTCAGTACTACAGTCCCAATCACTGTTATGTTTCACTGCTGGCATCATTAGATTAATTTAAACTTATTTATTTTACATTGATTGTAACGAAAGCTCTCTGAAATTATTTTAATCACTCTAGATGTATTCCTGGGTAAAACCAGTATGAAGCAATGCTAATATTGGTAAGGTGTCTTGCTCAGGGACACAACACATACATGTATAGCCATGGTGAGGATCAAATTAACCCGCAACTTTTCAATCATGGGTCCAATTAAAGCTTTACCACTTGACCACAGTGCTCCAAATTGACTAAGACATGATTGGAAAAAGAGTATGAAAGGAGAATTTTGGAAGTTTTGAAAAATCTGTCAGTGAATTAAGCTTCTAACCATAATTCACTGAATCTGTCAATTATCAGGAATTGTGATCATTTTGACATGTCCTAATTTTTTCAAAAGCCTTTTTTTATCATTGAATTGCAAATCTCTTAACAAAGATAATGAGTTAGAGATTATTGAAATCCATCAAGTGTTTTAAAAATTAAAGTGAGTTACAGTGAATTGTTCTTCATGAACTATTAAAATTCACAAATTATTCATGAACAATATGCAAAACAGCCACCTTCAAAATTGCTAAAGTTGTTAAAATTCTTCAGGAACAGCCATGTTCATAAAAACAAAAGCTCACAAAAGTTTAGATTGATCCCACTTACCAAGGGTATTTAAAAAAGAGAGCTTAGTTGTTACTTTTCCACCGCCATTTACAAAAGCTCACAAAAGGTTAGATTGATTACCATCTACTGTATATTAATCACACTTTAATTGCAATTCAAAAAGGGATGATTGCTATAGAAGCCACTGAGAATGCCAGTAATATATTTTCAGTAGGGCTGCACTAAATTCCTGCTGGGATCAGGTGGAATCCCACTGCGACAAACGTGAATTCTACCAAAAATCACGCTGGGGCAAACTGGGGTCCCACACAAAAATCCCACTGGGACCAAGTAGGAATCCACTGTAAATCCCACTGGAATAAAGTGTTATTGACATTGCCTAAAAACTATTTTTTCTGCATGAGTTTCCAGGTTGTGGGTATATAATAAAAATAATATGTGTGTTTGTCTTGAATTGAGAATTTAAAACTTAGTGATGAAATTAAATCCTATGTTCACTACAAACCAACAAATAGTTTTCATAGATAGATAAACTTTATTAATACAAAAGACCAAATGGCCTATCAGTATACAATACAAAATACACATCATATTTATAATTAAACAGTCAATGGTTAGCAGTCATCAGTTTTAACAGTATTACTCGTATGAATATATTCATTTCAAACATGTATTATACATATAATCGTTATAACCTTTTATTTTCTTATTTTCTTAAGGTAAGGCTTACATCAAAGTAAAAAAGTATATGACTTTTCACATCAGACAGATATGTCATTGACTTTATATGATAAATAAGCAAGTAAGAGGAGGAATTCCCCTATATTATATCGTAAGTTTCGTTTCTTTTTTGAAAGCTTTTAAAAATATAAATAGCGAGATTTCTAACAATTTTAACATTTTTTGATTGCAACAATTCTATAAATTTGGGTATATTTGGTCTTTTCCAATAAAACTTTTTAATATACACCTCTCTAAAATCATAATAAAGTGGACATTCTAGTATAAAATGAAATTCGTCCTCTAAAGAATTACAAAGTTTACATTTTCTTTCTGAAAGTGGTATTTTTGTAGGTTTGTGCCACCTTCCAGTCTCTATTTCAAGTCTGTGAGATGACACTCTAAGTCTAGTTAACGCTAATCTAAATTTTTTGATAGTAACGTTATCTAAGTAGGGTTTAAAACTGAATTCCGAGAATAAAATGTAACAATTTGCTCTAGTTGAATTTGATAAATTTTCGTTCCATTTCTGTACAAAAGTATCATTTAATCTCTGAGTAAATAGAGAAAGAAAACTATTTACATTTCCCACCCCTTGAAAAAACCATACATCATAAAATCCTAATCTTTCAAGAACATTTTTCACAGATCTCACCCAAGAAATCTTATTTGGATATTTGTCTAAGTCTGCTAACAGTGTATTATATGTAATTTTAATATATTTTAACTCATTGCATTTCAAAAGTTTAAACCAATAACGAATAATAGCTTTCATTCTATATTGTTGTAATGTAGTTCTTCCTAACTCTCCATAAATAAAATCGTTTTGAGTTTGAATTTTTACTCCTAATAAATGTTTACAAAATTGTAAATGAACTCGTTCGATTACTTTAGCCTCTGAAAACCCCCAAACTTCAGCCCCATAGTTCAAAATAGGTAAAATTAGTTTATCAAATAAATCTAACATATGACTCACAGATATATCATGAAATTTATACACATATGATTTTAATTTGTATATTGCTTTGAGAGCTTGTCCCGCTAGTGCCTCGTGGGTTTCTCTGAAAGACCCACCAGTTGTAAAAACTATCCCTAAATACGTAAATTTGTTGACAATGTCAAGTTGTGAACCATTATAGATAAAATGTATATTTCTTCTGTTTCTCCCACCTTTTTTAAACACCATAACTTTTGTTTTATTCACATTTACAGTAAGTTTCCATTTAGTACAATAATCACTCAAAATATTTAAACCATCCTGTAAACCGCTCTCGTTTTCTGAAAAGATAACTATGTCATCAGCGTAAAGAAGTAAACACAACTTTAACATACCCATATCAATTCCCGTATATCCTTTTAAAATAAAAGTTTCTTCAAGGTCATTCAGATACATGGAAAACAAAAAAGGTGACAGACATTCACCCTGAGCGACTCCCAGAAAACATGTATACTCTTCGCTCAACTGATTCTCATATTTAACACGTGATTTTACATTTTTGTACATAGATTTAATAACTTCTAAGATTTTTCCTCTGACCCCAGTCTTTATGAGTTTATACCATAAAATATCTCTTACAATAAAATCAAAGGCTTTGGTAAAATCAATAAAGGCGACATATAATTTTTTGTTATCATTCAACAAATGGGATATTACACCGTGTACAATAAATATATTATCAATAGTTCCCATATGTTTTCTAAAACCAGCTTGTGCTTCTATATATCTTCATATATCTTTTCATTGTGTGTATGGTATATGTGTGTAAAGAACAAAAACATGTTACATTTAAAGAAACTAAGGCCAGTTTTTTTATTTATTGGTTTACGGGAAATCTTTCAAAAATTTGCAGTAGTAAGGACAAAATAAAAATAAAATTATATCACCAGCATTTATATATATAATGAGTCTATAATAAAATTAAAAATAAAAGTAACTTTTTGAGACATTTTTTTTGGAAAACAACAACAGAAGAACTCTTGATGGTTTTTCCAAAGTGAATACTTATATCAAAACTGTGTGAACAAAGTATAAATTAAGTTTAAAACCGTTTGGTTTACTTATCTTCTGATTTGCTAACAGTCTATTAAATCATTTTTGAATTATTTTATTCTTAGAATTTTGTGATTCTTGGTTTCAAGAAACTTATTACTCAATACTGAATCTGTTTGTCACAGAAATTAAAAGCTCATTCAGTTCTGAGAACACACTGAGTTGCATCATAATAGCATGACGTGATGTCATAATACCAGGGTGTGATGTCATAATACCAGAAAATGATGTCATGATAGAAACAACCAAATCAAAATATGAATGTTGTTGAATGTTGTTTTACGGCTCTTCAATACAGTATAGGTTTAATATTTAGAGCCAACCCAGAGAGAGGGGAAGGATACATAGGAATCAGGGAACCTGCCCTACTCTTATTATCGAATAGATTCCTATGGTTCTTTAACGTGATCGGAGGATAGACCGATACACGGGACCGCCCGGTTTACGTCCCCATCCGACGGACAAGGCTAAGGGAAAGTGTCTTGCCCAAGAACACACCGACGGAACTCAGTGGCACCACGAAGGATTGAACCTGGGGCCTCCGGTTACAAATCTGCCGCACTACAGACTGCGCCACGCCAGCCCTCAAATCAAAATATGAATGAAGCATTCTGATTGGTTCAGTGATAAAAACTGGACCAAAGAAACCGGTTAATTTAAAGCTCATTACATTCTCCGAACAAACTGAGTTTTACTGGACATTGAGTAATGAGGTTCTTGAAACCCAGAAACACAAAATTCTAAAAATAAAATAATTCTAAAATGATTTAATAGACTGTTTTTAATTGTACGAAAATATATGGGTAACAAACTTACCTGAACAAATTCTTCACTATGGTTACACTCGAAGTCGGACACGCTTTGCAGTGGACATTTATTAAAATACAGTTGAAGTTATGTCAGTCGTAAGACGATGGTAAAATATGTTGCTTATATTGTTAACATGTCGATATAATGTTTGAAAAAAGAGTAAAAGATATTAATATTGTTTTTTGTTACTTTAAATCAAAACTGGTATACACATATACATTTTAAAAAACAAAAACGTTTTTTATCGGGATTTATATTCCCTTATATATTTAAATTTTAATCAAAACAATTTTTTTCTCGGTATAATAATAAATATTACCTCCCAGTGAGGGTGACGTGCATTATGATTGTCAATCTTCGGAAACATAATGTCAACCTCGGCTTCAACTCGGTTGACATTGTTTTCCTCAGGTGACAATATACACGTCATCCTTACTGGGATGCAATATTTATATAATGTTTAATCTTTTACTCTGCTTTCTATTAGGGTACCTCTTCCTGGAAATTTGACACCAAACTATTTGGTTTTATATAAACAAGAGCATCAAGAATTGCAGGGCAATCCATAGTCCCCCACCGGCCCAGACAAATATTTTCCTGACATTTTCTATGATGAAGGTCAAAGATCAAGGTCAAGGTCACAATGACCTTATTTTGGTACATGACACACCGCTATCTCAAGATGTATTGACATACCAAGTTTGGTATCTCTAAGAGTTATAGTATTGAAAAAAAGGTCCGGACAAGAATTTTCTATGACAGAGGTCACAGTGACCTTATTTTGGTACGCGACAAACCACTATCTCAAGATGTATCCGCATACCAAGTTTGGTATCTCTAAGAGTTATAGTATTGAAAAAACGGTCCGGACAAGAATTTTCTATGACAGAGGTCACAGTGACCTTATTTTGGTACGCGACAAACCACTATCTCAAGATGTATCCACATACCAAGTTTGGTATCTCAAAGTCTTATAGTATTAAAAATATGGCCCGGACAGCATTTCGGAAGGACGGACGGACGGACGGACAAGGTGCAAACATATAGTCCCCCACAGGACCGGTGGGGGACTAATTATCTAAGTGGCACGTGTTCTTTGTATAAATAGACTAAAACTGAGAAATCATTTTGTTTACATGCCCAGTTTCCGTCATGTTCGTTATCGAGTGATAGATCCAACTAGGTCAGTAACATTTTATTAATTAAAAATATATTTGCAAGTCTATTGAACAATTTCATTGAAAAAATTGTATGTTTGCATTGTTCCACCATTCACCACGATCGTTATAACAATGCACCTGGTAACGTCAATTTAATATTTTTCACGACGTCAATTTACACTATAACAATGGGTAACTCTTTGTAAATCAAACAGTTGCCTCTCTTTGGTTAAAATATATTGTCACGGTATATTTTAAATGCGTCCGCTGTGTGATAAAAATATGACCTTATAACTATTTTATTTTTTTTAATAATTTATTACCGGGTATGCGGCAGTATGCGCATGCATCCCCAACGCCATATAAGGAAGTAAGCACACTTTTCGGAGAAAGCCCTTTCATTTTTGTAACGCTAACATGTACTTACATTTTGGTTGTTTCTTCTGTTTACAATCTTCAGTGCTAAACAACTGTCAACTAGAATTATCACTGAAAGTGATTAATACCCCCACAATACAATACAATACCGCCTTGTCACATATTTATTTCCAATAAATGTACATGGAAATGGGGTCGGGCCACAAGTCATTACAACATCAGAAATCCGGCCCTCCCGCTACAAAATATTCATACAATTTAGACAATGGCAAACAAATTATTTAAACTACAAAATATGAAATAAACAGAAGAAAAAAAATAATGAGAGAGAGAGAGAGAGAGAGAGAGAGAGTGGGGAGAGGAGAGGAGAAGAGAAGAGAGTTTTCAATATTGTTAGTGATCAGGGAAGAAGACTAACAAAAATGTGCGTGTTACAGCGTTCAAGTCGAAGATGTATAAGTGTAATAAAAAGTGACATGGTCATGAAGAGGATGCATTATAAATTGTTTAAATTTAATACAAACCCAAATACAGGTTCCTCAGAGTTGACTGTAGCATTTTTTTGGCAAATTCTAAGTTGAAAAGGGGCCATAACTCCATCACAAATTGGTGGTTTGTAACCAAAGTCGAACTTGACCTGTATTTTATGGCCTTAAATCCGTGTACCAAAAATTATTTAAATCCGTCGTCCTTTTCAGCAGAAATTACCATCTGCTTGCCCGATCGGGCAAGTGTGATTTTTCAGTGGAATATATTGTTTGAATACAGAAAATAAAATGAAATCATTTAAAACCTCCAAATATCCGCATTTTATTGTAAATAAATGAGTGGGGTTTTCCAAACGTATTTTTATCAGCCCCAACCTATTTATATAGAGGCCAATTGGGACACCTTGGCGATTTCCCCCAAAATCACTGTTTATGATCGAATTCAGTGACGTGTGCAAAAATTACAACCGGAACGTGTGCAAAAAATCTAAGATACGATAGAAGCTTTTTGAAATATTGAAAGCATCGGAGATCACTGTGAGGAGTTGCATGATCATAATCGTTCGAACGCTTGTTTGGAAATTCCCAACAAAATGATGAAAAAAAGAGGATAAGTTATTAGACAACAAGAAAGCTTACGAAGATAAGCGTAAGCGGGACCGATCGTTTAAGCCAGTGTGGCAGAAAGATCGCCCCTGGCTTAGATACAGATGTATGATGAAGGTCCGAACATCATGTACTGCCAGGACTGTCGGGGGCTCGGCGTGACAGAGAAGGAAACAGTATTTATAAAGGGCACATCTAGTATGAGAATTGATGGAATAAAGTTTCATGAGAAGTCTGAAATCCACATTAAGGCTGTCGATGCTACACATGCTATAAATAGATAATGAAGATGATGATGGGGACCTTGAAATGACAGAGGACCTTGTTTCTTCATTGATTTATTCTTTCAGAGAATAAGATATGAAATTTTGACAGAAAATAAAAGAAACAATACTAACAAAATTTGTTTTCTTTTTGTTCCTTAGAAAATACTATATAAAATTTGGGCAAGTTAAAAAGCTTTCGGGCAAGTGGTTTTGCTAGTTAACTTGCCCCAATAAATTAGCGTGAAGACTGGAAAACTCCGTCAAAAATTGGTGGTTTGTAACCAAAGTCGAACTTGACTTGTATTTTATGGTGTTATACCCGTGTACCAAAAATTATTTAAAACCATCAACCCTTTCATGAGTTATCGTCCGGAAACCAAAAGACTCACCGACGTACGGACCGACAAGCTCACTCCTATATACCCCCCAAACTTCGTACTTCGCTTGTGGGGGTATTATAAATAGCATTGCGTAAGTAATTTGCAGTGTAAAAACAGTTTTTAAATCAGAATGACTAAAACTGGGCTTGGATGGAAACTGGCCCCTAACCAGTAGTGCATACTGTTTGTGTGAAAAAAGTGTCCTAAACGCAAAACTTAAATGTTGACACTGCCATCACCGCTGCCTGTCTGAAAAACAACACCTATATTTCTTCAAAAACAAGAGGTCAATGACCTTGAAGCTCTACTGATTGATTTTGATTTCAGGAAGTAGTCGCTACAAAGTGTTTTTTTGGAAATTTATTTTTAGCCGTGGCGGCCATCTTGAATTTTCGGCCGACCTGAAATTTTGCTAGGATCAATTAGACATCAAGAGCAACATTCCTGTGAAGTTTCATGAAAATCCGTCAAGTAGTTTCAGAGGAGTAGTCGCTACAATTTTCATTATATAACTCTATGTTAACAAAGATGGCCGCTGACAGCCATGTTTAACATCGAATCAAAACGATTTTTGACAAGGACCAACATCATGTCATGCTGATCATTTTAGAAAAAGTCCCATATCAATATCACTTATAGTTTTCATGAAGTAGTCGCTACAAACTTGTATTTTGAAAAAATATTTTTAGCCGTGGCGGCCATCTTGAATTTACGGCCGACCTGAAATTTGGCTAGGATCACTAAGACATCAAGAGCAACATTCCGGTGAAGTTTCATGAAAATCCGTCAAGTAGTTTCAGAGGAGTAGTCGCTACAAGTTTTTATTATATAACTCAATGTAAACAAAGATGGCCGCTGGCAGCCATGTTTAACGTCGAATCGAAACGATTTTCGACAAGGACAAACATCATGTCATGCTGAACATTTTAGAAATAGTCCCATATCAATATCATTTAGAGTTTTCAAGAAGTAGTCGCTACAAACTTGTTTTTTAAAAACCTATTTTTAGATTTGGCGACCATATTGGATTTCACATCAACATGAATTTTTGCTAGGATCAACTAAACTTCACGGGTAACATTTCTGTAAAGTTTCATGAATATCCATGCAGTAGTTTCAGAGGAGTAGTCGCTACAATAAAAAGTTTACGGACAGACGGACGGACGCCGCACCACGGCTAAAAATCAGAGATAATTCAGTTTCATTAACTTATTTAATATGTACATGTAAGTTATAGCTGTTTTAGAAATGTTTGTCCTCCCATGTTTACAAGCCAAACACAACATTGGACAGTTTTGGTGTCAGATGTTCAATTATTTCATTTATATAAAAACAAATGTATGTACAGCTCAGTATGCGCGCTAGGATCTCCACCAGGACGTGAACCTGAATCTCTTTTCTCGAAAGAAAAGCATGCTTGCTTGCACCATAGAGATGTGTCCCTAACCGCACAAACCAAGTATACAACAAGAGGCCCAAGAGGGCCTGTATCGCTCTACTTGCTATATGGAGTCTATGCTGGGGAACACGACAACAACATGTGCAACTTGGCTTGGTACTTATCATTCCTGACTAGTTTCACAGAAATCCAGAAACAAGAGGTCAATGACCTTGAAGCTCTACTGATAGGTTTTGATAGCTATATCAGCATTCCTGTGAAGTTTCATGAAAATCTGTCAAGTAGTTTCAGAGGAGTAGTCGCTACAACTTTTTACTATACAACTCTTGTAAAGTGTACAAAGATGACTGAGCCGGCAGCCATGTTTAACATCGAATCAAAATAATTTTCGACAAGGATCAACATCATGTCATACTGAAGATTTTAGGGAAAGACGCTTATCAATATCACTTACAGTTTTCAAGAAGTACTCGCTACAAACTTGTTTTTTGAAAATCTATTTTTATTGTGGCGGCCATCTTGAATTTCCAACCAACCTGAAATGTTGCTAGGATCATTTAGACATCAAGAGCAACATTCCTGTGAAGTTTCATGGAAATCCGTCGAGAAGTTTCAGAAGAGTAGTCGCTACAAGTTTTTACTAAATAACTCTTATGTAAACAAAGATGGCCGCTGGCAGCCATGTCCTATTAACGTCGAATCAAAACGATTTTCGACAAGGACCACCATCATGTCATGCTGATCATTTAAGAAAAAGTCCCATATCAATATCACTTAAGAGTTTTCAGGAAGTAGTCGCTACAAACTTGTTTTTTAAAAATCTATTTTTAGATTTGGTGGCCATCTTGGATTTCACATCAACATGAATTTTTGCTAGGATCAACTAGACTTCATGGGTAACATTTCTGTAAAGTTTCATGAAAATCCATTCAGTAGTTTCAGAGGAGTAGTCGTTACAAAAAAAGTTACGGACAGACAGACGGACGCCGCACCACGGCATAAGCTCTGCTGATCTTTGATCAGTAGAGCTAAAAATCAAAATGAGATTGTTAGGTCGGTAAACTTTCGGTTCGCTTTTGCTTCGCGGACGCAGCGATATTAAAGTAAATCGATTGATTATGATCACTCTCAGGGTTTGACATTAAAAATTGACTTGTCCCCAGCCAAATTGACTTGTCCCCACACTTCATGTAAAAGTGATAAAAAAACAAGATAATTATCATTTTTCTGGGGGGTTTTCAACTGTCAGATATCGCCACATTTTTTTGTTTATTTTCTAGACTCGATCAACAAGCCGCATGTCCACCTTCATGGCCCACCTTTTCTGAGCAGATTGCGTACGTCTGGGTGACAAAGACTATTTATTTTTCAAGGTCATTGCCGGTGTCTGTAATATTTATAATGAGAAAATATGGTTTAAAATACGCCACCTACCGTCTATGCACATGTCCGACATGAGATCGGCAGTTACCGTAAAACTGAAGGTTAAATAAAACTCGTAACTCAGCGATCCGAACAATCTCATTAAAATCAGATCCAAAATATTCGCTCCACTACTTTCCGCTATTTAGATCTGACCATATTGCATACTGTGCATCATAATGGTAACAACCTACAGCTCTGATCCGTCCTAATTTAAGGCATTAATTTTCCAATGAAATCATCTAAACAATTATGACAAAAAAGTAATAGTATTCAACGTGGTCTCAACAAAAAGGCATGTTGACATAGCTTAATTTTGGGGCAAGTGACATTTTAGGCAGGGCAAGTAGATTTTCAAAATATTTCCAGACCCTGTAAGTGTCTGGGGAGTTGAATCAAGTAATTCCAAACTTTAAAAAAAATAATCCAGGTAGTGTTTTTGCCAGTTTCCAGAGGGGAAGGGGATAGGGAGTGGTAGGTGCTGGGGGAGGATTTTAATACACCCTTGTGTGTGAATGCAGGAGACACCACTATTAAAGCAACATTATCATAAGAAACTTATCCCTTATTTCTTATAAAAAAATTCTACGGAGGATATTTTGTGGATTTTCCAGTGGGGAGTCTGAAGGTTATATTTTCCTCGGAGTGTTTTTCTACAGGAAAAATCCAGGGGGTATTTTTTGACTTTTTTAGGACCGTGTGTGGTCAAGGAAGTTTTTTTTAAGATTTTTCTAGTGGGTGGGGGTGGGGGGTGGAAGGGGGAGGGATTTCCAGGGGATTTGAGAAGAAAAACTTACTAAGAGGGCGGCGGGGGAGTATACTGCAGAATGGCAGGGGAGTAGGCCTATACTGCAAAATTTCCCGGCGTGGGTGGTAAAAGAAACGGTTTTCATGGGGTGATATTTCGAAGAGAAAAAATCCTGCGGGGGTGAGGGTGAAAGGGGAGGGATTTCCAGGGGATTTGAGAAGAAAAACTTACTAAGAGTGCGGCGGGGGAGTATACTGCAGAATGTCAGGGGGAGTAGGCCTATACTGAAAAATTTCCGGCATGGGTGGTAAAAGAAACGGTTTTCATGGGGTGATATTTCGAAGAGAAAAAATCCTGGGGGTTGGGCGTAGGCTAAAAATATGGAGTACAGTGCTTTGGGGGGTATAGAATCACTTGGGTTAAACGTCTAATTTTAAAATGAAAGGAAAATGTTTAATTAATTTGTGATAAAGATTTACGCTTTTAGTTGTATGATAGCAAAATTTCTAAAATTATTGTCCTGAAACTGTGATTTTTTAATAGGTGTTTTTGCACCAATATTTACATAATTTCATTTTATCCTTAAAAGTGCCAAACTTCAACAAGTTACCTTAATTGATGATTGCATTTTGACTTTTGTCCCTAACATTTGTTAAAACAGCAAATATTTATTTATGAGTTTATTGCGACAGTATGAATTTTTCGTTTCAAAAAACACACTTCATTCAGGTAGTATAGAATCATTTTTTCTGAGAGGTGTTGCACGTAGTGATATATTTTGCATGGAAAAAATGTCCCAAATAATTTCACCTTTGAATAAATCAGGGAGTACGTTATATATACGTACTCCCTGAATAAATGTATGCTTATATGATATATCTTCAAGTCTGGAAAGTTTTAAAATAATCTAAAATATATGAGCTGAGAAAATTGAATTTAAACAGGAAATGATTCTTTACTACCAATGATTCTATACACCCCAAAGCACTGTATACTGCAGAATGGCAGGGGGAGTAGGCCTATACTGCAAACTTTCCCGGCGTGGGTGGTAAAAGAAACAGTTTTCATGGGGTGATATTTCGAAGAGTAAAAATCCTGGGGGAGGGTGGGGGGGGGGGGGGGGGGGGGGTAAGGGGAGGGATTTCCAGGGGATTTGAGAAGAAAAACTTACTAAGATTGCGGCGGGGGAGTATACTGCAGAATGTCAGGGGGAGTAGGCCTATACTGCAACATTTCCGGCGTGAGTGGTAAAAGAAACGGTTTTCATGGGGTGAGTTCAAATATGTCCGTTTTTGTAGAAGGTAGTACAAGTTACTGAAGATACTCATTACTACAGCTGGTGCTTGACCACAAATTAAAGTAGATACTCAGTACTAGAGCTGGTGCTTGACCACAAGTTACGGAAGATACTCATTACTACAGCTGATGCTTGACCACAAGTTACTGAAGATACTCAGTACTACAGCTGGTGCTTGACCACAAGTTACTGAAGATACTCATTACTACAGCTGGTGCTTGACCACAAGATACTGTAGATACTCAGTACTACATCTGGTGCTTGACCACAAATTATAGTAGATACTCAGTACTACAGCTGATGCTTGACCGCAAGTTACTTAAGATACTCATTACTACAACTGGGGCTTGACCACAAGTTACTGAAGCTACTTATTACTACAGCTGGTGCTTGACCACAAGTTACTGAAGATACTCAGTACTACAGCTGGTGCTTGACCACAAGTTCCTGAAGATACTCATTACTACAGCTGGTGCATGATCACAAGTTACTGTAGATACTCAGTACTACAGCTGGTGATTGACCCAAAGTTACTGAAGATACTCATTACTACAGCTGGTGCTTGACCGCAAGTTACTGAAGATATTCAGTACTATAGCTGGTGCTTGACCACAAGTTACTGAAGATACTCATTACTACAGCTGGTGCTTGACCACAAGTTACTGAAGATATTCAGTACTACAGCTGGTGCTTGACCACAAGTTACTGTAGATACTCAGTACTACAGCTGGTGCTTGACCACAAGTTACTAAAGATACTCATTACTACAGCTGGTGCTTGACCATAAGTTACTGTAAATACTCATGACTATAGCTGGTGCTTGACCGCAAGTTACTGAAGATACTCATTACTACAGCTGGTGCTTGACCACAAGCTACTGTAGATACTCAGTACTACAGCTGGTCCTTGACCACAAGTTACTGAAGATACTCATTATTACAGCTGGTGCTTGACCACAAGATACTGTAGATACTCAGTAATACAGCTGGTGCTTGACCACAACTTAACGTAGATACTCAGTACTACAGCTGGTGCTTAACCGCAAATTACTGAATATACTCCGTACTACAGCTGGTGCTTGACCACAAGTTACTGAAGATACTCAGTACTACAGCTGGTGCTTGACCACAAGTTACTGAATATACTCATTACTACAGCTGGTGCTTGACCACAAGATACTGTAGGTACTCAGTACTACAGCTGGTGCTTGACCACAAATTAAAGTAGATACTCAGTACTACAGCTGGTGCTTGACCGCAAGTTACTGAAGATACTCATTACTACAGCTGGTGCTTGACCACAAATTAAAGTAGATACTCATTACTACAGCTGGTGCTTGACCACAAGTTACTGAAGATACTCATTACTACAGCTGGTGCTTGACCACACGTTTAAGTAGATACTCGGTAGTATTGCAATGTCACGCTCGCCCCCATCCAGATACTCTCTAAACATGTGCATAAACAATAACAAATTAGTTCCATCCGGTAATGTTGCGATGCACATTGTACATCAGTGCTAACCAATTCCCAGCGGCAATACGGCTCCATGGTCTAAAACAAAAAGAAGAGATGTTCGACACGAGTAAACCATTGGAGTAACCAATACTAATAACGCAATTCAGCTTCCGACCAGAGTTTTATGGAGTCCTTTCTATTTCTTGTAATACTATAATATTTTATTTTTGTTATGGTTGATATTGGTTGATATTGTATACTCGCCTATCGTTTCTTTGAACTAGTCAGGAGCTCTGATGCCAATATTTTTCATATTGTCTTTGTTACTCTTTGTTAGTTTTTTTTTTTATGAAATAATTCAAATAAATTTAATTCATAACCAGACGACTTAACAATTGTTTGTCATGATGGGAAATTTGATGGGTACATGATAAAAAAGAAAATGGATGATAAACAGACATCACCGCCCAATGTCATGTTTGACTATGATGAATAGCTGTGGAAATCATAGCTCTTATGTTTTACATTCTGTGCATACCATAGAGCAATGACGCGGCTTATAGGCAATATGGGTAGAGTTTCCCTATCCACTCCATCTGCACTTCGTGGCGAGGTTTCTGAAGACATCACACAATGCCTGCATAAACAACCGCCGTATTTTAATTGCCTAAACCTGCAATACCACACGTCAACGCGTACAACTCACCAAAAGAGAAAGATATCACGCCGATCTAGTAATTTGTCAACATAACGACTGTCTATTTTCCGACGTTTCAATTTTGAATCAATGTTTGTTTTCCTTACGAAATATCTCACTCTCGTATGAAATCTCGTTCAGTATTTTGAAAATTTTCCCCACTCAACCCACACACGTGACATTTACCGGTTATCGTGTTGGATGTGGTCAGTTGTATTCATGAGTTGAGCGGGGCTAAGTTTCCAGACACGAAACGAGATTTCAGACGAGAGCGATATATTTTGAGAGGAAATCATTCATTTACAATGTCGGGAAATATACAGTATTTGCAAAAATGACTAGATCGGCGTAATTTCCTTCTCTTTGGTGAGTTTTGTGCATGGACGTGTGTTATATAAGGAATACCACTACTGATTATGCAGACATCAGAAACCTCGCCGGAGAATGCGAATGGAGTCGTTCCGGATACGCATCCATATTCCCTATAGGAAAAGTCATATGTAGGTACCTAATATAAAACAGCCAGAGCTCTGGTTCTCACAGCCATATGATGAGATCACTTGATAACACGTGCTACACGTGTTACAGAAACACTTCATCTTGGACTATTTGCATCAAAATGTATACCCTTTTGTTTTATACAGATTCGGTGTGGATTGAGTAGAAAGGAGGATGCATATAATCATGTGTTGACGGGAGCACATAGTCCAAACAGATTTAGGTACCAGATTCATTTAGCTTGCAAAAAGACAAATCGGAAAAGAAGTAAATTCACACAAACGAGAAGTCATATAAATTTAACGGAGTGCTATATATTTTAGAAACTGAACATCTATTTGAACACGTTTTTGAGTTCAGTTGTGACACGTATTTTCTACGGCTGGTTACCGTGATCAAACTATACGATAATTGCAACGTCAACGATAAAAATATATTAATTTGCTATTTCCATACTAAACAACTAAAAAGATTCTCCATCCCACTTTTCCGCTCTTCTTTTTTTTCTTTTTTTTTTCAAACGTCACGCAATGCAAAATCAAAATAAATCAACATACAAGTAACGCACGTGTTGCATACATGTATATTTATTTGAAAAGAAAGCATGCGTATAATAGCGTACATATTTATATGTGTTCATTTGCTTGCTGTTCTAAGTATTCTTGTAAACTTAAAATCTTGTGACACAAGTGTTTAGATAGAGAGATAATACATTTACGTACATGTTTATGAGACGTGCTTTGTTTATTTCAGAATTATGGGGAGTTTACAGAATATGCCAGAGTTCTCAGAAGCCTTCAAATGTGCCATGAACACCACGATGAATCCGGAAGAAAAATGTTCCGTTTGGTAGATTTGACTGTGTACATTACATTCATTTGCATTTCATGAATTGTGTTAAAGTTTGATTCTGTTAACATGGAAGAATATGTAGACATTAAGCCATGTAGTCAATGTAGTCAATGTAGTGCATTAATGTAGCCGCAAAATACGCAATATTTTTATTTTATTGTTATGCTGTATATTGTATTTGTTATGTTTACTATTCAAAATATTTGATCAGATGATGTAGACATATTGAAAAAAGATAGTTACATTTAGACTACTCAAAATTTGCTAAGGATCACTTTCTTGCTGTCTAAATTTCTTGCTGAAATAAATAGCATTATTTCTATTTTACATGAAATTATTTAATGCAGTGTATAGTCTGTGATCTCATGTGTGGAATTGTTGAAGTATCAATGAAATCAATATCGTTATTGTGAATTAATTTCTAATAAAATTATATGGAAGAATAAAAGTGATCCTTAGCAAATGTTGAGTAGTATAAATAAACAGTTATTCACGTATAAAACGTTAATAGGGTTATTACCTGTCATTGTAAACTGTTTGTATCCTCACAAACCGAAAGACCTAAAGTATTAGACTTATAAAGTTTACTAAGCACTAAACCATTTTTTCGTCTTTCACAAATACCGCGCGAAACTATTTTGTAGGGATATTTGCAAAAAACTAATCAAAAAAGTGTTTTCTAATCAATTTTGGACAATAAAATAATGAATCGCACATAAATTAATCGTAAAACAAAATTAATTGTTGAGTTTTATGCTGTTGGTAAAACCAGCCACTAAAATGTCGAATTAAAGTATTGGTGCTGAACAAACATTGAGTAGTGTATATTACATCAAAATGAACAAATGTTTTGTTTGATTGTTTGGTGTTAAACGTCACTTTTCAGCACATTTTAGAATGACGGTGGAGTTTTAGTGGTGGAGGCAGACCACCCACTTATTTCTGGCTAGAACCAGTACGTTATACCTCCCACCATCCGTAAGAATCGACTTTCTCACTTAAAAGTCGATCTCTCAGTGGGATTCGAACCCGCAGTGGTGAGAGGCGAGGTAATAATTAATGGTTGTACATATATAAACAGACGCTGTAGTCAGATTTATCCATAAAATACATGTGTGTACATATATAAACAGACGATGTAGTCAGATTTATCCATAAAATGAATGTGTGTTCATATATAAACAGACGCTGTAGTCAGATTTATCCATAAAATACGTGTGTACATATATAAACAGACGGTGTAGTCAGATTTATCCATAAAATGAATGTGTGCACATATATAAACAGAGGCTGTAATCAGAGTTATCCATAAAAGGAACGTGTGCACGTATATAAACAGACGCTGTAGTCGGATTTATGTATGTCCGTTTATTTGCAGCATACCACTTGCAACGAAAAACCACGAATATTATAGAAGAGAGAAAGACGGATATATCGAAGAGTAAAGCGATTTCTCTTTATTTTCAATAATATGTATATCCTTATATGTACCGTATACGTCATCTACGTACGCATGCGTGATATTAGCAAGTCAGAATACATTGTGAGCATAAAACATATGTATACTCATGGACCAAATGGTCTTTTGTATTATTGAATAAAGAATAAAGTTATGTTAGTCGTGCGCATGTTGCTTAATATAACAGATTGAACCAATCAAAAAATAAAAAATAAAATCAAAAAAATCTAGAAAAACAACAACAACAGCAGACTCGACTCAGCCAATTATTTATTGCATTTACATTACATTCTGCCATGCCGACGTGAGAAAACGCTTCCATGTTTCTTTGTTCTTGATGGCTGAAAGAAAATATAGACCAAAGTTAAATTACATAACATTCATGTGTCTACACTTAGTAGTTGTCAAATACATTCTAGCTAGTAACATATATTGAAACTCGCCTACAAATTATATAAACTGTCATTAACTGACAAATTGTTGTATGTATTCATATACATGTTTATATGTATCCACTAGTTGCAGGAGAACTGTTGGGCGTAATGCCGCATGTTGGAATATCTATCATCTATCATGTGCCACCATTTAGTCCGTAAATATTAAAAGCATTGTAAAAACTGTAAACAAATGCAACTAGTAGAATAATGCAGCTGATAACACGCATGATAGTTGTATCGTAGTTGGAGCCATTTTATAGTTGATAACATATATCAGAACTTTTACAGGGGTTCAGTTCGTGAAAAGCTCATTTGTCTGTCATTTGTCCTTTAATGTTATCGAGCGATTAGATAACATGTTTATTTTTCATATTTAGGGACACCATTTTTGAAAAAAGTATATAAACAACGTGCATGCAACTGTGTCTGAACAATCCTAAATACTTTAATTTCGTATGCAGTTTTAGTCAACAAATACATTACAACTAAAACACAATTGACAACAAATATATTTTGGACACAATGTATGACAATATTCCAAAACCAGGACAAGTACTCTTTATTGTATTGTGCATGCAGCGTTAGTTAACATATGCCTGAAGTCAACACATACTTGAAATATGCAGCGTTAGTCAACATATACATGAAACCAGGGACTGTAGATAGACGTATAAACGGGTCCTGCTGAAACATTCATCGTTAGTCAACACATACTTGAAACATTCAGCGTAAGACAACACATCGTTGAAACATCGTTAGCCAACATATACCTGACACATTCATCGTTAGCCAACATATACCTGAAATGTACAGCGTTAGTCAACATATACCTGAATCATTCATCGTTAGCCAACACATACTTGAAACATTCATCGTTAGCCAACACATACTTGAAACATTCAGCGTTAGTCAACACATACTTGAAATGTACAGCGTTACATATACCTGAAACATTCATCTTTAGCCAACACATACTTGAAACATTCAGCGTTAGTCAACACATACTTGAAATGTACAGCGTTAGTCAACACATACCTGAAACATTCATCGTTAGCCAACACATACTTGAACATTCAGCGTTAGACAACACATACTTGAAATGTACAGCGTTAGTCAACATATACCTGAAACATTCATCGTTAGCCAACACTTACTTGAAACATTCAGCGTTAGTCAACACATACTTGAAATGTACAGCGTTAGTCAACATATACCTGAAACATTCATCGTTAGCCAACACATACTTGAAACATTCAGCGTTAGTCAACACATACTTGAAATGTACAGCGTTAGTCAACACATACCTGAAACATTCATCGTTAGCCAACACATACTTGAACATTCAGCGTTAGACAACACATATTTGAAATGTACAGCGTTAGTCAACATATACCTGAAACATTCATCGTTAGCCAACACATACTTGAAACATTCAGCGTTAGTCAACACATACTTGAAATGTACAGCGTTAGTCAACATATACCTGAAACATTCAACGTCAGTTAACATTCAACGTTAGTCGACACAAACTTGAAACATTCAGCGTTAGACAGCACATACTTGAAACATTCAGCTTTAGTCAACACATACTGAAACATTCAACGTTAGTCAACACATACTTGAACCATTCAACGTCAGTCAACATTCAACGTTAGTCGACACAAACTTGAAACATTCAGCGTTAGACTGCACATACTTGAAACATTCAGCTTTAGTCAACACATACTGAAACATTCAACGTTAGTCAAACAAACTTGAAACATTCAGCGTTAGTCAACACATACTTGAACCATTCAGCTTTAGTCAATATATTCTACTTAGGAAGGTTATCGGTCGCGATAATATGAGTCAATTATTAAAATTATTAGAAAATTTATAAACAGAGGTTACGACCGATCTATACTGCGGCGCACTACATGCTTAGTTGTAGACCCCTCTACAGTTTGCAGTTATGCTTTCCTCTTTGGTTTCGGAACGACCGGACGGGCGATGGATTCTATGACAACGGGTTCCTAAATCCTTTAAGGCGGGAACCGTTTGATGTATGTGCTTCACTCCATTTTGTCGTGCCCTTAACGGTTTTCCCCTTGGTTTAAACAATATTTATTTCACAATGTTCACATATATTATATACACATTATAATAGTAAGGATCTGAAAACAAGCTTATCAAAGCTTATATAAATTCATCTCCTTTCAGAGAAGTCACATTTTGATATGGCTAAGTAACATAAATATTTTAATCATGAAAAGTAAGAAAATAAAGCAGAATAGATAATCAAGGATAAAGAATCAGAATGGTAGCTGAGTACGTGTAGCTGAGCACAAAAATGAGAACGTTAAGGAGCTACATATTCTGCTATTTTAAGAAAGTTGTTATGAGGAAAACGAGGAGAAAATAAATGGTAAGAAAAAGAGAACAAGAAAAAATTGGGTAAATAAATGCGCATACAATCAACACCGGTGTACCCCAACAGCCCCCGCTGCACTGACTGGCCTCTTATTTTAGAATTAGGATGCAAATCTGCGGGTGGAAATTATATAGTTCTGTACACTCCTAAATAAATCGGCGTTTAATTGATAAGAAAGTTCTAAAGAACCAAAAAGGAGATTGTGCTGAGACCGTGGACATGGTAAGTTTAATAGGTGTGTTCGTCTTTGTTCCGCGAAGTTTGGACATACTAGTAGGAAATGATTTGTTGTTTCTGGCGTGCCACATGTACATAAAGGACTGTCTATTATTGATTTCTTAAAAAGATGTTCATTAAGCTCGCTGCATTCTAATCTAAGTCGTGTATGTAGGATTTGAGCTTTTCTGTCTCCAGTGAGAAAATAAGAAGGTGGTTTGTCTCTGACCTTAAGACAGGTTTTAAAGCTGATTAGTGTTTCACAGTCTCTTACACTTTGGGGCAATTCATTCCAGTCACGGATAACAGAAGGTAAGAATGAGTCTCTATAGAGACTCGTTCGTGCGTGCATGATTTGCGTATTCTGACTATTTCTTAAATTATAAGTTGAACGATCATTGACGTCGAGGGGAACAAGTTCTGACAGGAAGTTTGGGGTAAGATTATTTTTCATTTTGTAAAATAGAATAAGTTTGTGTTTTTTGCATCGAGTATCAAGAGTTTCCCATTTTGTTTCGTCATACAATTTAGCTATACTACACAGTTTTGTCGCACCAGTAACGATTCGTGCTGCTTCGATTTGAATGGCTTCAATGGAATTACGTTGTTCTTGGGTGCAGTTGCACCAGACAACATCACCATATTCTAATAACGGTCTTATGAAGGAAATGTATATGTGTTCTAATGTTTTGCGATTAAGAATGAATTTCAGGCTTCGAAGAATACCAATACGTTGCCACGTTCGGTTAGTGATAGATGCAATATGATCTTGCCATTTGCCGTCGTCGGATATTGTTACGCCTAAGTGTTTATGTTGTTTGACATCCTGTATATTAACATTGTTCATGAGTAGAGTAGGATGTGCTGGACGGAAAATTTTCCTAGAAATTGTGAGAGATTTTGTTTTGGAAGGGTTAAAATCCACCAACCATTGCTTGGACCAGGAATTGATTTTATCTAGGTCATTGTTTAAGGTGTTCGCTGCTACAGTAGGGTTATCAACAATCAAGTGTAAACTGGTGTCATCAGCAAATAGACTTATGTTAGAGTCGATTTCAGTAACAATATCGTTGATGTAAATCAAGAAGAGTATCGGACCTAAAATAGACCCTTGCGGAACACCGGCTGTGGTTTTCTTCCAATTTGATGTTGCATTGTTAAGAACGACGCGTTGCTGTCTGTTAGATAAGTATGAAGAGAACCAATCAAGAAATGTTCCAGTTACGCCGATTGCTTTAAGTTTGAATAGTAGGCCTTCATGCCAAACTCGATCAAAGGCTTTGGATATGTCGCAAAATACTACTCGGATTTCTTTTCCTTCATCTAGGGCTTTACAGATTGCGTTGTAGAGATATGTAAGTTGGTTTATAGTAGAATCACCTGGGATAAATCCAGATTGGGCAGAGGTTAGTATGCTGTGTCTGGATAAAAAGTTAAATAAATACTTGAACACACATCTACCCATAGTTTTACTTATACAGCTTAATAGTGAAATAGGTCGATAGTTACTTGGGTTAGAGGGGTCGGCTTTTTTGAATATAGGAGTTACATTTGCATGTTTCCATGGGGATGGGTAGTAAGAGTTCTGCAATGACATATTAAAATACTTCGACAGCGGGATTGAGAGTTCGATAGAGCCTTCTTTGAGTAGTCTGGGGCTGATTAAATCAGGCCCAGAAGCTTTTGACACGTCTAGTTTTCTGAGAATGTCCAAAACGTCCTGGGGTGTAATCGTTATTTCAGATAAATAGTTTTGAACTGGGTTTGTAATTGGTGGTAATTGTGTATTATTGTCGTCAACAGAGGATTGGCTACAGAAAAAGTTGTTTAATAGGTCTGCTTTTTCACAGTCAACGGTAGCTTCGATATTATTGTGGAATAGCGTAGGAATTTTATGTGTGGTCTGATTATTGTTTATTATTTGTTTAGCTAGTTTAAACCAATTTTTGCTGTTTGTTTGCGAACTGTTAAGTTTATCGGTTAATGCGTTGTAATAATCGGCTTTAGCTTTTCGAATGGCTTTGGTTACTTCGTTTCTCTTTTTTTTGAAATCGCTCCAGTGGGAATCAGAGTTTGACTTTTTTGCACGTTTGTGAAGACGCTTTCTTTGTCTTATAAGTTTGCGTACGCTGCTATATAGCCAGGGGATTTCACAAGGACGGATAGTGACGATCTTGCTAGGTATAGTACTGTTCGCTGCTTCTAAAATGATGTTACTAAGAGACAATGCAATGTCATCTAAGTTTTCGGAATTAAATAGAACGTTCCAATCAGTATTTCGTAAGATATTCCGAAATGCGTTATAGTCACCTTGGTCATATTTCCAAACTTTACGTTTAAAGCTATGTGACGTTGGCTTTGTCAGATTCAGAACTATCACAATCGGGCAATGGTAACGTACGAGATTTGGAATAAATGGATCTCCGACAAAACTAGTTATAACATTATTATTGTTTTTGACAATAAATAGGTCTAATAACGAAGAATTCGATTCTGTAAAATGAGTAGGTTCAGTAATAAGTTGGTTAAACCCATATGAATTAATAATATTGTTGATCCTGTTGTCGTTTGTGTTAAGGACATTGCAATTAAAGTCTACAGTGATGACAATGTCTTTTATATTGGTATTAAAAGCTCTATCGATACTCTCTTCAATAAGATCCCAGTAAGGATTACCACTGTTAGGGGGCCGATAAAATCCCCCAATTAGGAGTTTTTTATTCGACATTGTCAGTTCGACCCATAGTGCTTCGATTCCAGGTAATAGCAAATCATTACGTATGGAGCCAAGAAGATGGTCACGTAAGTATATTATAACCCCACCACCAATTCTGTCTTTTCTGTCAAGTCTGTATGGCTTATGAAAGTTGGGAATAGCTATTTCGTCATTTGGTATTAAAGGTGAGAGCCAGGTTTCGGTAAATACTAGTATATCGTATGGCTGCATTTCTGCCTGTAGTAGGTCAATTTTAGGTTTAAGGCTCTGGATGTTCATATGTAAAATACTAAGACCACTTCCGATGATATCCAAGGATACAGAAGAGCTTTCATAGCTTGCCGTGGACACATTGATAGAAGAACTCGGGCCTGGATTAGGATGTACATCTCCTGATAATATTATTATCATCAGTAATATCCAATAGGTCCGGATGGCCAATGTTAGTACACATAAGATATGATTTGTAAATGTAACATTTTGCCTATACTTGGCTGATGCTGGTATCTTAGTAAATGGGAAAATTATCTGTGAGTTTACAGACTCGTTTTGGTTTAATTGTCGTTTAAGACAATAAACTGACACTTGGTGGAAATATAAATAGAACGCGACTATAAGTATCACCACAAACCTACATCCTGAAAAGTGTACATGTCGAAAGCCGCGACCCTCACCACACACAGATGGGCCTTGTTTGTAAAATGTCATGTTATAGAAATAAAGCGTTTAGTGAAAACGCTGGCTACTGAGCGTAGAGAGGATACGGACATACGACGAGGACTTGCCAGTACAACACAGGGCTGCCAACACACAGACGGGGAAAATGAAATGCGCATGATAACAAAGGAACAAAAAGTACAGGTGCTTAAAGAAGGAAAAAAATGAAAAAGAAAATATTTCCTCTGGATTCGTAAAGGGTCTTAAGTACATAGTATATTCATTTGAGCTGAGAAGTGTTGATATATGTGGACGAAAGTATGTGTAGTATATGTTTAGTTATACATTCTCAAAAATATATCAGTAAGCAAACACCAATACATAAGTCAGGGCATGCATATATATAGATTGTATGAGTTATGAATTATAATGGTACTCATTTGGCAACGTACATATAAATAACCTTAACTGTTAGTACAACTATTTGTTTGATAAGAAAGTACGTTGACCTTCAGTATATTATGATACTTTCTGAATCAGACACTATTATTTAGGATAATATCATGGAAGCACAGACTTAATATTCAGTATATTCTAACACATAAGACAAAGGAAAACAATGGAACATATATACAGTTTGAACGTAATTCCTGGATGGCCTGGCACATATCTCGAGGCCTGGTGCTTGTCAATTGCAGTACGAAGAATAAGTATATGTAATACTTAGTCATACTCACAATTGTAAGATAGTATCATCAAGGCACGGACTAAATATTTAGTTTATTTTTGGATAGTCATCATTAATAGTTACATACACATTTAAGTATCGGCTATGTAAATGTTCAGGAAAGCTAAATGCTACAATTCAATATGCCTAATCCGTGCGGCTTTATTTTGGTGTGCGCACATGTAAATAAACATTACCTGGTTCAGACATTATTATTGGCGAGTGATTGGATGAGAAGGAAACCGGTTTGAACGGATTATATTAAATAGGCCGTGCACAGAGGAACATATATACTAATTGAAGACAATTTCCTAATGGTCTGGCACAAACTGTGAGGCCGAAAAATAAGTATATATAGTACCTGAATCAGACACAATAATATAAAATAATATCATTGAAACACATACACAATTCAATATATTCAGTGTTTTATGCCACATTAGACAAAGTTCACAGACATGTACACATTAAACATAATTCCTGGATGGCCTGGCACATATTTCGAGGATGTTGCTAGTCAATTGCAGTACGAAGCATAAGTATGTGTAGTACCTTAGTCAAACTCACAATTACAATATTGTATCCTCAAAACAAAACGTTCAAGAAAAACTAATGCTACAATTCAGTAGGCCAAATACGTGCAGCTTTATTTTGGTGTGCGCACATGTAAATAAACATGACCTGATTTAGTCACTATTATTGGCGAGTGATTTGATGAAAAGGAAACTGGTTTGACCGGTTTGTATTGAATAGGCCGTGCACAGTGGAACATATATACAAAATGAAGACAATTTCCAAATGGTCTGGTACAAACTGTGAGGCCGAAAAATAAGTATATATAGTACCTGAATCAGACACAATAATATAAATTAATATCATTGAAACACATACTCAATTCAATATATTCAGTGTTTTTTGCCACATTAGATAAAGTTCACAAATATATACAGATTGAACATAATTCCTGGATGGCCTGGCACATATTTCGAAGATGTTGCTAGTCAGTTGCAGTACGAAGAATAAGTGTGTGTAGTACCTTAGTTAGACTCACAATTACAATATAGTATCACCAATGCAAAACGTTCAAGAAGAACTAATGCTACAAATACATGTAAATAAACATGACCTGAATTGGTCACTATAATCGGCGAATGAACAAAACTGGATTTACCAGTTTGTATCGAATAGATCGTGGGAGAAAACAGGTCATTTTTACTACGAGTAGTAACGTATTAAGTAGGTCGCCGTGGCGAATTGTCAACAATGCACTTTGTAAACAATTGGCTAGTTTACGTACGGGATTTATTATTGTTGTAAGTATTTTAGCATTTACTACGAGTCAATTAGAATTATGATAGATCCGTTCATTAAGAAGAATAACAGTCAAACACATGTATTTAGGAATGGTTGTGCGAGTCTAATTCAGTCAAATTTATGCATGGAACACGATCAACACAGTATATTCACAAAGTTAAACTTCTACTTTTTATCGGTGATCACTAGGAGGCTGGCCTGATCGTAGGAGCTCGATATCTTCCATGTCGCGAATTTTCCATTTTTTGTCGGAACCGACCATCTTACCGTGGATATTTCCGCCGGCAATCCATGTTTGGGAGAGCTTTCGGTCAGGACCTCGAGTGAGCTGTCTGGCCTCGAAAGCTATGAACTCGCGTTGTTTTGTGATGTTTTCTGACACATATATGCCGGGACCGAGTAATTTCTTTACTGTTAAGAGCCGTTGACGCGCCTTTGAATTGGTGAATTTGACAATCACTTTCCTGTTGAATCCTGTTTTAAACATACCCTTCCTATGACAACGATCGATGTCATCAGGTGAAAGAATTTTGGCGTCCGGAGACTTGTTGGCCAATTTGAGAAGTTTTTCCTCCACATTTTCAGCAGG